>JANAVB010009596.1:39212840-39325340 GCA_029216955.1 Iris pallida
CAAATCACTCCGAATTTGATACTGGGAAATCCTTATCCAATTCTCCAGTGATTAGGATTAAAACCCATTAAAAATCTTGATTTAAACCGATCAAAAAATGGTTTAAAACTTCACGAACGGAGCAAATAGAAAACTCTATTTCGACAACCAAACCTCCATCATACTTGATTCTCTCGATCCTAGAGAGACTCCCGACCCTAGGCGAGCCCTCCAGCCAACTACGACCCGTTGCCGCCGTCCCTATCACCGGAGTAGTCGTCGGACACCATGCAAACAGAGAGAACTCTGTTTAAGAAGAAGAAGAAGAAGTGTCCAGGTACTCTATATCCCGAGCCTTATTCTTGCAATCTTTCAATAAAAAGTTCGAGTAGATGTCCAAACGTGTAGCCAACCTATACACCTCCACACCCTATTAATCAGACTAGGGAAGAATCGAACAGAGCTTGTGGGATTGATTCGAAAAATTCGACAAACAATGCCCAAAAAAGGACAAGAATGCAGCAAACACCCTGTGTTGGAAGGGTAATCCCGAGCCAAAACTGTCGAAACCGTAAAAACTAATTTGTAACAGTCGAAGCCAACATATAGGGGATCGGAACCCTTCTGATAGACTGATTTTTCATTTAGTTTACAGAAAGATATTCAACATCGAAAATCATAAAAAACCTGTTTTTAAAACTGTAGAATTTACGAAAAAACCTTCGATACGACGTGCGTTCCGCCAATCCGGGCGACATGGTCGCGAACCAAAAGCATCGAAAGGTGCGTAACGGCTTCGTGGACGTGTGGGCTTTGACGAAATTCAAATTGGTTGCGTGTGCGCGACGAATTTGATGCGTATCTGTCGAAATTTACCGTATCGGCCTATGTGCAAATTTCTCAATTACTTTGTGCATGTTCGTCAGATCGAGACGAAACTTATGCCAATAGGACCATATCATTTTTCTGGTCCTGTATGCCAAGTTTGGTCAAATTCTGAGACAGTTGATCGGATCGTCGTTTTGCGGGCCCCACGATCCGACTCAACAGGCGATTTTGTGCACGGCCTGCCGAAATCCAACTTTGGACATACGGTTGGGTTCATATCATCAAAATAAATCTGTAGACATATAGTTTGACGACTTTAGAGACCATTGACTCTGGCATGGTTTTCGGTGCAAAGTGGGTCCAACGGCGGACACCGTTTTGACCCGAAATTACTGTTTTGCCTCTGTGTCCATAATTGGACTTAAGGACAGGCAATTCTAGCTATTATGACTATTCTGAGAACATTAGTAATGTTTATTTAATCATCCAGAGACTGTTGTATGAGTTTTGACTATTGTGGCACACCGAGTAGTTCAGAATATCGGTTTCACCAGCACAGGACCACAGGCGAGTACAGTTTATTGTCTGCATTTTGATATTGATTTTTACTATACTTCATTGATTGGCCATTGGTTATGTGATTTTTATATTCTATTATAAATTGTTGAGTCAGAAATGAGAAGTACCAAGGATGTGTGATCCGACCGTAGACATATTGTTTATTTTCATGCAGTAGACCTCGTAGACAGTGTTTATTTTCATACAATAGACCTCGTAGACAGTGTTTATTTTCATGCAGTAGACCTCGTAGACATTGTTTATTTTTTGCAAGTAGACCTCGTAGACATTGTTTATTTTCTGCAAGTAGACCTCGTAGACATTGTTTATTTTCTGCAAGTAGACCTCATAGACATTGTTTATTTTCGTATAAGTAGACCTCGTAGACCTCGCGGTGTAGTGTCCCAGACTGATCACATATCAAAGGTACTTCTAACAGTTGGGGAAAGTATTTTGTGTCTATTTATTTGCTATTGGTTTTCCGTATTTTCTGTTTATTTTCAAAAACATGTAATTGATGTCTAACCTATGTTGTATAGTCATTTTCATTTATTGAAATTGCATTCAGTGAATTATGCTCATTCCATTCCTGAATGGAAACCATATTTTTTAGGTTAGCCATGGATTTACTTAGCTTGGGAAGTGACGGGCGTACTTGCAGACAAAAGTCTAGAGACTGGCTAGATAGTTGAGTTGTAGTCATTCACATATTGTACAAGTTTATATTTTTTGTAAATGTAAAACTTGTGATCATTGTAAATTAAATTAATTTTTTGAATGAACATTACTTGTGATTTTGAGCATCTTGGCCGTGACAGCGTTCTACCGCCGACTCTGCGGCGTAGACTGGCTTGGACACGTCTCGTATCCAAAAAAATGGGTGCGGGTCGTGACAACAGCGTACTACCGTCGATGCTGTGGCCTAGGCTGGACTTGGCTACGAACTTGTATCCGAAAAGTGGATACGGGTCATGATAGCTTGGCACATGGGTTTTGCTCCAACTATGAGCATGGCAGTGCATGGCGATCTCGGCGTATGACTGCATATGCACTTGACTGCATATGTATGGTAGAATATGCGTATGACTGCATATGCGTTATTTGTTTATGCACGTAGGGTGTTGCTTATCTTGGCGCATGGGTCTGCTTGGATGAGGCGCATGGGACTACCCATATGATGCATATGGATTGTTGTATAGGTTTTGCCCCAATATACGCATGGTTTCGACTGTATAAGCACATGGAAGCTCTAGGAGTTTAATAACCCAACATAAAGACAGTTTCATCTTGGTGGGGTTAGTTACAGTCGTATCTTGGAGGGTCATTTGAAGGAGAATTAAAGATCCAATTCAAAACCAAAATAGCAAGGTAAAGCTAATCTTGGTTGTTTTGATTACTTAACTTGGTTTCTATGTATGCATAGGTTGATTCATCTAGCGTGGTAGCTGATTAGTAGGTAGACACTGGTGCATCTGGTCTTATGTGCTCTAGAATGAGCTGTTCACTAAGGATGGACCTATCTCTATTGAAGGTCTCAATGCGAATGTATCTCTAGTAGAAGATCTGAGGATCGGGGCAAAGGTTCTGGACTATCAGCAAGTCTTTGTCACTGTAATGCATGTAGCTAAAATTTCCAAGGACCTGATTGATCTCAGAAAGTTTATTGTCATATACAGACTTGAGGATGGATATTCATATTGGCTAGATGGTGATGTCTTGGCAAGGAACATGCTTTAGAAGATGTTTAGTATCTAAGGGATGTTCAAACTTCTGTATATGTCAATGTAGTTGACACATTGAGTTATGACAGAATAGACCAAGACATGTTTTATGTAATAGCAATCTCAAGATGTCTAGTCTAGGCCTTATGTCCAGAATGTGGGGATAAAAAGGTGGAAAATATAAAGTCTATGCACGGACGAAGACTACCAGGAAGCTATTCAGACAATTAAACCATAGTATAGATTTTATGGAGTTGGTACACTCAGATATTTGTGACTTTTATTAATTATCCACAAAGATCGGGTTCGAGTGTTTCTTAAAGTACACATTCGTATGACTTCTTAAGTCAAATGATGGAGCGTTCGATAACTTCAGGGCTGAAGCTGAACGTCTAGTCGGTCGACAACTCAAGAGACTCAGAAGTGATTGAGACAGAGAGTATCATTTTCTTGGATTCGTATCGTTCTGTTATGAACATAGAATTGGCTATGAAACGATGCTCCATACTCTCTTTATATACTCAAGATTGATCAAGATAGAGAGTATCATTTTCTTAGATTCATACCGTTATGCTATGAACATGGAATAACTATGAAACGACTGTTCCGTAGTATCTCTAATCTAAAGGAGTTTCAGAGTGGAAGATCAGGATGCTGTCAAAGATATTGATATCTTCACTGCGGATCTTCCGATATGCTTCTGAATGTATATTGTGTGTACGACTACATTTATTTTTGAAAAAAGTACCATTCGTATATCTGACTATAATTCTCATAAATACTGGTTCAATGTCAGACCTGACTTGAATATCATTCAAGTAGGTATACGTGAAGCTTTCGGATATCTAGATTCATAAGCGAGGGACGAAGATCAAGAAGACCGTATTTCTGGGATGTGATGTTGAAAGCTACGCTCGGAAAATCTCTCAATTTTTGATTCATTTATGTTATTGAGTCTCGTTAGCGGAATTCTTTGAATTCAAGTTTGCTAGGGACTAGAACCTTATTCTTATGGATATTTCGGAGAACATTGTTGGCGCCAAAGAAGCAAGTACTTCAAAATAAGAAGTTGTCCAGGAGGAGGATGTCATAGATAAGGCAACGCATGAAACAATATTTGCTGAGTAGTTAGCAAAGCGAGTGAGAATATTGAAAGATTTTGGAGATGACTTTATCATCCATCACATGGAGCCTAAAGAGACGATGAAGACCAGATATGCGATCTTCTGGGAAGAGTGAGTCAACGATGAGATTGACTCCAGAACATCTAATTCAATTGGATGTTTGTTATTCTGCCTAAAGGATCTAAATCCACCAAATCTTCTCGAAGACAAAGATGAAGATGAAGACGAAAGCTAAAGAAAATGTCGATAAGTTTGAAGCTAGGCTGGTAGCCGGAGGGTTTACTCAGAACAAGAGATTGATGAGTTTGACACATGTAACCATCACTTTCCTGGAACATGAATATTTTTGACTTTTTCCTAATTGTTGTTATTAATGTGATTTTATATTATATCTTGAGTGGTAAATTAATTTTCAAAACTAAACTTTATATTTTGGTTAATTATCTAAATGATTAATATAGTGTATATGATACTATTAAATATGACTAGTGGATAGCCATTGATTATAATAGTGGTTAGTGATCCTAGATGACCAAACCAACTTGTTATGACTACCCAACTAGATGATTAGGACTTGCCTAATTGAACTTTAGTTACTAGCTAGATTAGAAGAATTAACTAGAAGGTTTGGCAAAACACCTAATTAGGAAGAGGGGTTTAATCTCTAACTTGTCATGACATTAAAGAGGGGCTTAGTGGACATTCCTTCTTAACGAAAATCGTAAACTAACCCCTTCATAGCAGCCCACCTTCCTATTTAAGTCCCACTTCAGCATCTTCCTCCTCATGTCACTCCAAACCCTAACCCTAATTAGAGGCTTCTTTCCCAATTCCTCATTCCACCAAATTTTTTCCAAATTGATCCAAATTGGTCTCATTCTCCTCCTCTTGGAGAGGGGAAGGCTCCATTGACAAGCTTGGAGGGATTGGAGCACTTGGAGCTTGAAGGACTTTGAATTTTGGATCCATTTTTATTGGGAATCCATCTTCCAATTGGTATGAGCTTTCGAACCTATTAATTTCCATCAAATTAGCATAGATACATCAATTAGGGATTCTCATGCATTAGGTTTTCCATGGAGAGGAGTTTTGACTCCTCCTCCTCTCATTTGGAGATTTCCACCTTTGTATTTTGAACCATTTTGGGGGAAATCCGAGAATAAAATTTCTAGGGTTTGTGAAATAGGTTTGTTAGGTCATGCTAGTGAATTAGAACATGTGGTTGAGCTTGGGGTCAAGTTTGAATCCATTTGGGGTGCGTATCATGGACGTATCCGATACGCACGCCAAGTGTTTGACAAAATGGCCAAAATAGCACCTATTGCTCTAATCTCAGTTTTGATCCATGATTTGGGTATAAAATGGTATGTGATAGCATTTGGTGAATCTATATAGTGATTAGAAATGAATTGGTGTGTTTGTGATTGTTTGGGGGCATAGAGTAAATTTGGGGACTGTTGATTTTGTGTGGACAGTTTAGGTATTCATATGGACTGTTGGTTCTTTTTAGTGCAGTCCATTTAGTTCAGTCTCTTTTGTATGTCCATACTTCACATGTTATTCAGTCCTACTTTAGTATAGGATCCAGTCCTATTGCTCGACCTTACCTTGATGTCAGTCCACATGAATATGAAATCAGTCCCTATGAACACTTTGCCCAGTCCTGGGATGCTATAGTTCAGTCTTTACTATTTTTCTCAGTCCATTTAATGTCCTCTTAACATCAGCTAATTAGATTGGTATCATTCATTGGGTCCAGTTTACCTCAATGTGCAATCCATATTATATCCTTCATGTTCAGTCCCCTGTTCTGTTAGTGATAACCTTCTTTATTCAGTCCCTACCACTTACTGCTCAGTCCAATCCCAGTTCTTATGAAGATAGTATTGTTCAGTCCCTAAACTCCTTTGAATATCAGTCCACTAATACTTTGGGTAGCAGTCCCTATTTGTTTTGAGTATTAGTCCACATATGTTGTCCTACATACCTTCTTGATGTCCCAGTCCCCAGTAAGGTTGTCCATGTTAATTGTTCAGTCTCTGTATACTTTGAAGTTTCAGTCCATCCAAATAGCTCAGTCCATGCTGTATTAGTATCAGTTGATCAATTCATGGGATGTTTGGAGTGTTAGTTCTGTCCTGCATCCTAATTGCTAAGCCCTATATCAAATGCCAGTCCTTGTTTGAGTCTTGTCCTGCATCTCAGTAATGTTTTGCTCCTACCCCTTTAGTTCAATCCATTCTCATCTATATGTTCAGTCTCATTTCACCTTGGTTCATTATACAGTTCAGTCATTTGAACTTAAATCAGTCCACCATTGAGTTTAGTCCCTCAGTTGAACAGTCCCCTATTCTATTATTGCCCAACCCTTGTTTGATGTTTCCTGCCATTAATGTTCAGTCCAGATTTCCTCTATGATTCAGTCCAATTTTTGAGTCCAGTCATGTTTTGTTTCAATCCAATTATGGTATTACTATTATCTTCACATACTGGTCCATTTGAATCCTATTTTTAGGCCCTTAGTTAAGTATCAGTCATTTGAGAGCCCATAGGTTTAGTCCTATTACTTAATGTCTAGTCCCCATATAATTCATTCAGTCGAGTCCCCTAATGCATTGCCCAGTCCCTAATCACCAATGTATCAGTTGGAATTACTTAACTTCATGAATCAGTCCACCCAAGGTATTAAGCCAGTCCATTTTCAGTCCCAATATGTGTATATCGTCACAAATCCACAGAGCTTATATGTTCAGTCCACCTATTTTGGTCCAGTTCTCATGAGACCATGATATATCAGTCCATGCCTTACTTGGATTAATTCCATCTCTCATGATCAGACCCTTACAAATTGTTCAGTTGGTATTATAACAATCCTAATTCACTTTGGTTTTCTATATATTGTATCAGTTGGGATTCTTTGATGTATCAGTCCACTTGGACTATATCATTTAACTTCAGTCCCCATTTATCTTGTGCCAGTCCTAACATCACCTTGTAAGAGGTACTAACTGGGGGCTCAAGTTTTGGACATTGTAACAGTCCATTCCCCTTTGAGTTCAGTCCCAAATATATGTTGATCAGTCCACACTATTCTTGAAGTATCAGTCCTTGAATTCGACATGGTATCAGTCTCCCACTTTAGTTTCAGTCTTAATCTCTTTTGCTTGGCCTAATGATTTTAGTCCCTATCTTTCTGAGTAGTTAGTCCACTTTGGTCCATTTTTAATGCCCTGTCCAACATCATGTACCATCCAGTCCCATTTGGTTCCTTCCTCTTTGTATCAGCCCAGATTTGAGTAGCAGTCATAATCTTGCATGAATATTGGGAATGATATATGATACCATAGTATGTAACCTATACTAATATATATATGTATAAGAGAGGCTATATATGCTTTGGGTTATATAGGTATGTATAGGGAGATAGGCTTGGGCATTAGTATCAGGGAGTTGGGGGCTGCCTCTCCCTTGTACAGAGCAATAGGGGCTCGGGTATGGGATTAACATGTGTCAGAAATGTTGTTCAGACCCAGATTCACTGTACAATCCATTTTATATTTGAAATTCTTTTGAATGAACATGCAGTCCATTACCTACCAAGAGTATCCGTCCCCTACTAATTGTCTACATCATTACATCTATGATTCAGTCCATGATTCCAGCCCCTTGTCCATGTATCAGTAGACTAGGTTCAGTCCATATTCTGTTCTCCTATATTCAGTCCATATGTAACATTAGGAATTACCTTTGGCTCAGTCCTGTAGGCTTAACTGTTCAGGCACATGAGTGTTCAGTCCATTACTAAATTGTCCAGTTCCTATATTGTTCATTTCCTTGAATATTTGCTCATTCTTGCTTATCATATGCCCAGTCAAATGTGGGACTATAAGTACCAGTAATGAATAAGTCTCAGTCCTCTTTACCTTGGCATATCCCTTTAGTTGTTCAGTCTCTTTGAACATGTTCAACTCATCATTAGTTAATGTATCTGTCCATCTTATGTTAGGCTAAGACATGTTTGTTCAGTCCTCTTGCTCACATTTCATTGAGTAGCAGTCACTTTATATTGTACCATTCTTGTTAGGCTCTTTAGAACATGCCCAGTCCATAGTGTTCAGTCCCTACTATATATTCAGTCACTGAGGAAGGCTGTACGTGTGAGTGAATTAGAGAGTTTAGATGAGAGTTGAGTGTATGTATTTATGAGGGATTTTAGTAGTAGTGAGGACTTCTAGTAGTGTGTATGTAGGTATGTATGTATGAGTGTGTGTGAGGCATCTGTAAGAGTAGAGTAGTGGTAGGGGCTGGTGCCCACTACTCTTAGGCAAGGACTAGTGGAAGGGTTAGGATACAAGTAAGATATATGTGTTGTGTTTAAGTCATATAAGTACTTGTATGTGTCTATATATATGTTTTTGAGTGATGTGTGTCTTGAGAGGTAGTGTCAAGGTAGGTTTATATGTTGTGAGGTTATATTAAGAGTATAGATAGATAAAGTATTGGGTTTTACCTTTGTATTAAGGTATAGGTGGGGTACCATGGGTCTCTATATGCATAATTATAGACTAGATACATAAAGTATTAACTAGAGGGACTTGTTTGGCAAGGTTTTGACTTAGACTTAACCAAGTAACCTAGTTTGACTAGGTTTGTCCTAGAATTGACCAAATTGACTTCTTGACCTAGAAATGGCATAGCAGTATGTATATAATATATTATATTCATTGTTTACTCTAGAACACCAAATAAACCTGTATATCTCATATATAGGTTTGTGTGACACCATTTTGGGTATCGATTCTCATTCATTGCTCTGGACAATAGGCGAGTACATTCTCTGATAGTTTTTATTTACTAGATGATTATTATGATTCAGCTTCTAGTATAGTTCTATTTGATTCTCTGACACAACACAGATTGGTATTTCTGGATCTATTGTATGTGACACACATATTTTACTTGTCTGGCCTCTATTTCTGGAATCATTCAATGGAATCACCTACTGGCATCACATTGTTCTGGTTGGACTTGTACTCGATATAAGTGTCGGGATATGGATTCACTTTTACTTGTCGGGGCGGGGAAATACTCGAGTAGACATGTAAATATTTCCAATCATGCTAGAACCACCCCTACTGGTCTAATCTGGAAAGATAGTCATTGCCGCTAGGCCAAACATGCGACGTGCCGTATTCACTACTATCTAATATGGAAAGATAGCCGTCGCCGCTAGGCCAAGCGTGCGACATGCCGTATTCACTACTGGTCTAATATGGAAAGATAGCTATCGTACGCTTGCCAAGCATACGATGTGCCATATTTATCCCCTAGCCGTTTACATGTCGAAAGTGATATTTCAAAACACACTGGTTTAGTGTCTTGTACTGAATTCACATTGACTCATGTTTTACTGTCTGGACTCACTTCACATCTACACTAGTTTAGTTATGTCTATTAACAGTCTTTATTACCATGATCTTCTGATTCACTATATTTACTTTCACTGTACTTTAGTTAACTTCCGTTCTGTTTCATTTCCTGTCTCGCTCTTCCATTTCATCAAGTATTGCTTGCTATAACTGTTTTATAGTCTTTGTCACTAATTTGGAACTGCTAGAGGAGATGTGCTCGTTCCATCCTGACTGGATATATTTTTTAGATATTTTCTTAGAGGATTTGTGTCCCACGTACTACGGATCCGCGGAAGGGATAGCTACCATGGATACTGACTAGCTTGACTTGTGTTAGATTCTCTATTAGAACTTTTGGCGTGTAATATAATGGAGATTTTGTTATTTGTATTAAGACTTGGATTTTGATTTGTATTAAAAGTTGTTGATGTTTTAGACTTTGTAGATATTTAGACTTCTTTGATAACTTATCGTACTTTAGATTGTGATTGAGTATTCACCATATCATTATACTTGTCCTCCATTCAGAGTTGAGATCTATGACAGGTACATTATATCTTTATGTGAGATTGTTAGTTAGTGACCTAGATAACGTTCTACCGTCGATGCTGAAGCGTAGGCTGGACGCTGTTACTCACTCGTGCCCCTATACCGGGTGTGGATCATGACACATTTTTATTGGTGGCCTATGCAGGTCGAGATTCACATTAGTGCGATATTGCAGTAGTACAACGGATTAGTTGTATTGCTGCAAACCTGCGATAGGAGATAACGAATAGGCTATAGGATGAGAGGATATTCAATCACAGTTAGGACTTCTTGAGAAGATTCCTGGGACGACCCTTGAGAATCTCATTATAAACTATCTCGAAATTTGATTCCAACTGTTTCTATCTACTCGCTCTTGTCCGTTGTTGAATTTGATTCTTGGTGTTCATTGTTGACTTGATATTCTACCAAGATAAAACTTATGGACTAAGTTACCTCAGTTATGGAATCTAATTTTACCACAACCATATTAGCTGACATGGCAAAGACATAGAGTCTGAATTTGGATGTATTTTTTGGGTTGTAAAAATTTAAAGTTTTTTCAGCCAAGCATGCGGCAATGCAAAATTTTTAGATACCATGATTCTAGAGGTATGTGCCTTAGTTGTGGACCCTATGGTTTATCGTAGCCATACTTACTAGCGGGACGAGGATTATGGTAACATGATTCTGGATAGACGGGTATGGTTATCAGATTGCAGAATAGATATCCTATAGATGGTGTCCTAGTATAATGGAGTGAAATATTAGTGTGGATGTTACTTGAGTTTCATGAAGTAAAGAGAGGGAGTTAGGCCACCTGTGGTGCAGCATCATGCCCCGCACCATCAGAGGGATATACCCCAGAGGGGCAGGACTTTTGTATTGACAGTCGAGGAGGCCGATGCTACGGGTGACGGGTTAGCAGGTCTGTCTTTTTTCTGTTCTTCTTCATGTCTTTTCCCTATTGTTGTGTGATTCTATTAGTACCTGTTAGGAAGTTTTGTGCTGTGTTAGATAGTGTGGTGACCCTGTTTGAGATTGTAAAATCACGACCAGTAGGACAATGATCGTTCATGTTGTTAGACAGAAATTTCTTGACTTTGATTGTTAGGGGTTTAACCTAGAAGGAGTACGACCAACTTTAAATTTCGAGGATGGAATTTTTTAGGGGTAGGTTTGTAACCACCACTTTCTTGGAATAAGGGCATTTTGGCTTTTTTTTTCTTCTTCTAATTGTTGTTATTAGTGTGATTTCATATTATATCTTGAGTAGTAAATTAATTTTCAAAACTAAACTTTATATTTTGGTTAATTATCTAAATGATTAATATAGTGTATGTGATACTTTTAAATATGACTAGTGGATAGCCATTGATTAGAATAGTGGTTAGTGATCCTAGATGACCAAACCAACTTGCCATGACCACCCAACTAGATGATTAGGACTACCCTAATTGAACTTTAGTTAGCCTCTAGCTAGATTAGAAGAATTAGCTAGAAGGTTTGACTAAACACCTAATTAGGAAGAGGGTTTTAATCCCTAACTTGTCATGACATTAGAGAGGGGCTTGGTGGACAATCCTCCTTAACCAAAACCCTAAAATAAGCCCTTTATAGCAGCCTACCTTCCTATTTAAGTCCCACTTCATCATCTTCCTCCTCATTTCGCTCCAAATCCTAACCCTAATTAGAGGTTTCTTCCTCAATTCCTTCTACCACCAAATTTTCTCCAAATTGACCCAAATTGGTCTCATTCTCTTCCTCTTGGAGAGGAGAAAGCTCTATTGACAAGCTTAGATGGATTGGAGGACTTGGAGCTTAAAGGACTTTGAATCTTGGATCTACTTTCATTAGGAATCCATCTCCCAATTGGTATAAACTTTCTAACCCATTAATTTTCATCAAATTAGTATAGATGCATCAATTAGGGAACCCCATGCATTAGGTTTGCCATGGAGAAGAGTTTTGACTCTTCCTTCTCTCATTTGAAGATTTCCATCTTTGTATTTTGGACCATTTTGGAAAAAAAAAAAAAATCAGAGAATGAGATTTCTAGTGTTTGTGAAATAGGTTTGTTGGGTCATGCTAGCGAAGACAAAGTTTGTCATTCAGGATCATGAAGACAAAGTTTGCAAGTTGATAGAATCTATGTACGGCCAAATGCATGCTCCCAATCTATGGCTCGAGTTGTTTGACCTAGTCAACATGTCAAATGAGTTCAGGATCAGCGGAACTGATAAGTGTGCATACATGAAGTTCGTTGGTGATAGTGGTATCACTATTTGTCTATATGTGGACGAATTGCTAATCCTGTTTATGGATGTAGAAGTGTTACTAGAACAAAGATATTCCTTTGGTCCAAGTTCAATATGAAGGATAAGAGAGATGCAGATGTCATCATGGGGATTAATATAATTCGGACGTCAAATGGGCTTGCTCTGTCACAAGCTCATTACATGGAAAGATGATCACATGTTACAGATATCATGATCTTCCAGGGATCGTTACTCCTTACAGGTGTGATAAGAAGCGGAAGCCAAATTCAGGAAGCATGGTCTGACAGTTGGTGTATTTGAGCGTCATCAGGAGTTTGATGTAGGCTACAAGTGCCACCAGGTCTGACATAGTTTTTGCTGTAGGCATGTCGAGTCAGTTCACGAGCAATCTAAGTGTTGATATTTAGAAAGCTGTAAAGAGAGTGATGGGACATCTCTCAGGGACAAAGAAAGATGCATTGTAGTATATACCTAATGTTGGCCCATTGGTCATATGGTCAACCTGATTTTAATAATTGATCAAACTCTGTCTGGATATATGAAGCTAGTCGGGACATCTCGGACTCTTGGACATGATCAAGAATGGCTATCCACTGAATTCAAGACCGAAGATCTGTTTGCCTACTCGAGTCTGTAATTCCTTATGCAATGTATTTTTCATTTTATTTGAGGCTAGGAATATGTTGTACACCGAGTCGTACTGGCAAATAGGCTACCCTTAAATGAGTTCAAAATGTTTTTAAAATAACCTCTCAAAAGGTTTACAAAAAGGTTTTCAAAAATCACCAAAAAGCTTTTTAAAACCCTAACTAAACCCTGACAGAACTCGGGCCGAGTTCGGCCAGAGTTTGGCCAGAGTTCGGTTGGTGGCCATTGTGATTTTGAATCCTTGTTACTTGGTCCTCCTGCAGTTGCGGATTTGACCAAGATTTGCTCATAGAGTTCTGCCCGAATTCTGCCCGAATTCTGTCAGAAGTCTGCCTTTGGAACACCTATAAATAGAGAAGGATTTCGATCATTTCAACTCACTCATTCACTTTCAATCTTATCTCTATCTAAAGCTTTCTGTCTTCCAAAGAGTTTTCTAGAGCTTTCAATTTCAGATCCCAAGCCAGTTACAATCCTCTAGTCGATTTGCCAGTGCGGTACGGTCTAGAAGTTTCTGAAAGATTATAATCAGAAGGCTTGATTGAAGAATACCTCTTCACAATTGAAGTTGGACGAGTTCTTCGTATCAAAGCTCGCATTGTAGAAGTTGCAAGGACTTCGTAAGAAAACTTACAGTTTTTCCAATAGTGGATTCAACTGGTAGCAAGAGTTCTACCGACTGGATTAGTCCTCAACAGAGGGAAACCAGTATACATCGCTGTCTTTGCGTTTGCTCTCTTAACTCTGCCTTTACTTTATTTTAGTTGTGATTAATATTCTGTGATTGGGCTGCTAACATTTTTAATTAGCATTATTCCGCTGCCAACTCTATTCACCCCCCTCTAGAGTATTACGCTTTACTATTTCGTTCCTACAATTGGTATCAGAGCTAGGTTGAGAATCAGCTCAAATGATGCCAGTAAGTACTCAGAAGTAGATCCATGGGTGGTTTTACTATATCGAGTAAGTCGAA
Organism: Iris pallida; assembly: GCA_029216955.1. Lineage (NCBI taxonomy): Eukaryota > Viridiplantae > Streptophyta > Magnoliopsida > Asparagales > Iridaceae > Iris > Iris pallida. The sequence goes on from JANAVB010009596.1 coordinate 39,226,890, forward strand.
GAAGCAGACCTTTCTTTCATTGTGGAATTTAAATTCTGTCAGCTGCAGCTGATGAAGCGGAATTGCTTCGGGTATGAAGTAGAATGGCTTCAGAATCTCAGAGATGATCTTTTTGTGGTTGGTGCACAAATTCGGGTGATACCAATGTATTGTGACAACCAGGTGGCTCCAATAAAGGCATCGATTGATCTCTTCAATGATAAGACAAAAATTGTGCATCCAAGGCACGGTACTGAATGAGCGCATCAAGTGTGGATTATTACAGTGGATGATAATTCAGAGTCAGAAGAACCTGACAGATCCGTTCATCAAGGCCTGAAGCGTCAGCTGGTCGAGGACTCTGCAAGAAAATAGACTTGAAGGACCTATGATATTGTGTCTTCACAATTCTACCATAAAGTTTTATTCTATTAGTTCAAAAATAAATCTACTAGGCATCTAGCTTTTGGTTCAAGGAAGGACCATTGACTGGAAGAATACCAGGAATAGTGGGTAGTCCTTTAAGACGTTAAGGGGTTATGGACCCAGAACTAATGTTGTCTACTATTTGTTCTTTTTGTAGAACAAATTCTTGTAGGAGGGTGGCTTAGACTCCTTAATGAGTTCTTAGGCATTTTGAATGTCCTGCGTGCTTTACAGGAAATACGGATAACAACATTACAAAGGAGCAAAGTATTTTATGCTATAGTGGGGTGACACCATGAAGAGGTACCTCGAGAGGATAAAGCCTCAACTTTGGGACGTGTCACAACGACGTGGCATCGCACATAGGCAGGTAGCCTAATGCTGTAAAATTAAGTGTGGTAGACAACACTACAAAGAGGCCAAGACCTCATGTTACAGCAGTGTGACACCACCAAGAGGTACTTAGAAAGGATAAAGCCTCGGCTACGCGAGGCATGTCATAGTGGCGTAACACCAGCACAAGGCTTCATGTTGGATAGTATGGCGCTATAACGAGTTTGGGACCTCATGCTACAGTGGTTTGACACCACGATGAGGTGTAGCCTCAGCTTTGGGCCATGTCATAGCGGCATAGCACCGTAAGGAAGTACAAGGCTTCATGCCCGGACTCTTTAAAAGAACTCACCCAGAGTCTATGGAAAGGGATATAGGCCGTTTCTTGAGGGTAAGCTTGTAGACACCCAATATACATACACAGAAACCAGGCGAGCTTATGACCTTTAATGTGAAACCGAAAGCACAACTGATGTCATTATGTGAGTGGAAAGAATTGTAGGTATGGTGCAGAATTCAAGGTTTAGTCTATTCTTATATCAAACTATTGTTTGATCCATGCGGGAAGATTTAAGTCAAAGCGACATCTTCCTAATACATGATGGGTAGTCACTGTGGGGAACACTCAGGTCTTATAATAAGATATTTAGGGGATTGTTGATGTAACGCCCCAGTCCCAAAATACGTAGGACTAGGTACGTGGACATGCCAGCCGTATAATAAATATACGTAAGCTGTAAAATGCAGTAGAACCATAACTAATCTCATCCACACAAGAATAAATGAATAGAAGATATCATATAATCAACTATGAAATTGTCATTTGGTACATGTAGTTGGGCGGAGACAAATCTACTACCAACAAGTAAAGAAAAATATATGAGAAAAGAAATAATTTTGGCGAGCGAAGCAAAGACGATCCAAGTGCAATCATTCTCGAAGAAATGGAGATAGTCGCGGCTAGAACTAGAGCACCTGCGAAAGACAAGAGCACACACCTGACGAGATAACCAGGTCCTCAGAGGGACGTAACAAGACACATAATATCATGCCATATAAACTGAATAAATACTGCTCAAATAAATAAGTCAATTGAATTATAACATGGTCCAATACACACCTATTGAACTAGTGTACCATCCCCCTAGCCAAACAAAGACAGGAGATGGTAAACTAATTCACGGTGACGTATCTTCCCATGCTATGAATCCAATATGGTATCCGGACCCCAACAAGGTTCAATACCTTCTTATCGAAGTAGTAAGCCACACCTACAACCAAACAAGGACAAGATGTGACGAACTAATCCACGACAAGTTATTGTTCCAAGCCACGGTCAGATATAAGTACTCAAACCAAAAGTACTCGTACCTAACGGATAATGGTAGCCTACCGTTCTAAGTGAAATGTAGTTAAGAACAATCCTTTCTACGCATGGGCCCTGGCTAAATAGGATCGGCATAGTCCCCCCTTGGGGCACCCGGGGCCCCATTAGTTGTAGGATCGATTGTAGGAACGAGTTGTAAAGCACAATACTCTAGAGGGGGGTAAATAGAGTAGGCAGCGGAAATAAACTATTTAAAAATGTTAGTAACAAGATCACAGATAATATATCACAGATATGTAAATAAAAAGTAGAGAGTAGAGAGCAAACGCAAACACAAGGATGTATACTGGTTTCCCTCTTGTGAGGACTAGTCCAGTCGGAAGAACTCTAGCTTCCAGTTGAATCCACTATGGAAAATCACCAAAAGTTTTCATCCGAAGTTCTTGCAACTTCTACAACGCGAGCTTTGATCCGAAGTACTCGACCAACTTCAATTGTGAAGAGTCTTTCTTCAATCAAGCCTCTGATTACAACCACTCTGAAACTTCTAGACCGTACCTTACTGGCAAATCGACTAGAGGATTGTAACTGGCTTGGGATTTAAAAATGAATAGCTCAGAATACTTTGGAAGAAGTAGTAGGCTTATAGAGAAGAGATATGAAAGTGAATGAGTGAGTTGAAATGATCAAAATCCTTCTATATTTATAGTTTTTCCAAAGAGAGAATTCTGACAGAATTCGGGCAGAATTCGGGCAGAACTCTATGAGAAAATCTCGGTAGGATCCGTAACTGCAGGAAGACCAAGTTCAAAAAGCAACGTTCACTAACCGAACTCTGGTCGAACTCTGGCCGAATTCGGGCCGAACTCTGGCCGAGTTCTGTTGGTGTTCTGTTAGGGTTTTTGCAAACTAGTTTTTGGGCTTTTTGAAAAGTCAGGCAGTTAGGAACTAGTTTGGGCTTTTGTAAGTGGGCTTGTTTTCAAAATGAAAGGGTATTTTGAAAACGTTTCTTGGGTAGCCTATTTGCCAGTACGATGCAGTGTACATCATATTCCTAGACTCAATAAATATGAAAAATTACATTGATAGAATAGGAAAACCAAGAGCCCTTTGATGACGCCTTTCTTCAGATATTGAGCAGACTTGAAGACGCATTTTTCCTTGACGGCAGTCGTCCAAAGATAAACAGATCTGGAAATCTAAATACCTTTCGGGGGCTTCACCCCCGAACCCCTGATGCTAGGCCCCGGATAGGTCGTTAGGCAGTTCAGAGAAATCTTCTTCTATAACGCCGTCTTTGGCCCATTGCATATGTCCTGGTTTGATCATATTTGATCATGCTTACAGCATGTCTACAAATACATGTTAGGCAAACAAAATAATATGACTGATATAGAATATTAGGACAATGCTAATATTAGGACAATGCTAAGTGTAAGTAGCAACATGATAGTGATTACATGAATATTAGTGACGTCGATATGTTAAACTTAATTGATTAGCCATATTAAAAAACATGATATAATCATTGGGCTAATATTAGTAAGAGCATGACATTCCGCAGAATCGTCAGTGGCCGTCAGTAATCATGGGTCATCAGCCCCGTATCTCCAGCGGAGAGTCCGGGTCACAAGGGAAAGTGCATCGAAGCCCATACGCTAAGGAATTGTCCTCTCCTCCCAATGGCTACTATGTTGTATCCACAACCGTAAACCTCTATAACCGCTAAGTCAAACTAGCATACAACCTCTATTAGCGGTTATTCCTATCGCACGGCTTGTACGTACTGGTGGCCAGCCAATCACGCACGTCCGTGTTCTATATGCGACACACAACTTCGTGGTACAACGTGTCAAGGCCAATGAATGCAACACACAAGATGGTCCCTTAGATCTAGGTTTAATGTGTAAGAAAAATAATACATAGCAAGAAATATAACTGAACAGTAAGTTCTAACAGGTTATGCCATGTATCACAGTTTATTTTACATAAAAAAAATAATAATGCATGAAATATGAGCTAAAATAGATAAACAGCAAATGGCAAGGTGTCAAACATAATTTGTCTGGTCAAAACTATATATGTATATAAATATATATATTTTAGGCCAAAAGACATAAATAAGACACTACAAAAAAATATGACTATATAGTTAGAAATATTTCAATATATTTAGAACCAAATAACAATATTGGTATGAATGGATAGAATAGTGATTATTAATAACAAAATATATAATAAGATATTAATAATAGTAAATAAAAATCTACCTTTAACTTACTAATATTCAAATCCATCTGTATATATATAAAACATATACCCTTTTTATTATATAATAATAATAATAATAATCATGTTAATAACATTGTTGTGGTAAAGAAGCAAATGAAAAATAATAATAATAATAATAATAATAATAATAATAATAATAATAATAATAATAATAATAATAGTAGTAGTAGTAGTGTACAATAGCTGTAGTGTTGCTTTCACCAAAATACAATTAAATCATTAATCAATCATTAATAATAAAATAACAAATAATATTAATAATAATAATAATTTACTTAATTCCTACAAAATTTTGGAAAAGAAAAAGAAGAAAGAAAATAAAATGAAATAAATTAAAATAAAAATAAAACCAATAAAATGAAATATTGAAAAACGAAAAAGGCAGTAACTGCTGCTTCTATTCCTTCAAGAGTAAACGGAAGAGAGAGAGCGAGAGGTGGACGGAGGGTCGACGGGCGGAGAAGAGTTGAACGAAAAAATGGGGGAAACGGGAGAGCGGAGGAGTGGCCCTGATCCGGTGGAAGGGGCGGTCGATCGGGACCACGGCGGAGGGAGCGGGGTCGGAGTGGGCGCGTGCGGCGGGCGTGTGCGGCGACGCAAAGCCGAAAGCGGGCGGCGAGGGGCTGAGGAAGAAGGAGAGGGGCGGTCTCGGCGGACAGGGGCGGAGGCGAGCGGCGCGGGCTGGACGGATTCGCGGGTGGCGCGGGAGTCCACCGGCGGCGGCGCGGCACGGCACGGGCTTCTCGTGCGCGCGAAGGAGTTCTCCGGCACGGCGGGGCGTCACGGTGGCGGATCGGAGGGTCATGGCGCCAGATCCGCAATGGAGATGCTCCGGCGTCGAAACCGATGGTTGCGGTGGCGACGGTGGTAAGTGGGTTTTGGGTTTCCTTATTTCTCTTATTTGCTGGTGGTGGCGATGAGTTATTTTTGGGGGATTCGGAGGCCAAGCTGCTGCGGTGGTGGCCGTGGTGGTGTCGGTCCGAAGTCTGACGTGGTGGTGGCGGTAGATGGCTGTGGTGGTGGCGACATCGTGGGTGATGGTGCTGGGTACGGGTGCGCCACGGTGGTGCGTGTGTGGTGGTCGTCGGTGATGATGGTATAGGCGGGGCTGCCGCGGCAGTGGTTGGTTGGTAGTTGCGGCCAGGGATGGCCGCGACGGAGGCTATGGAGGGTTTGGCTGGGATGAGGGGGAGAAGACGGGCGGTGCTTGGTTGTACATGGTGGTGGTATCGGGTGATGGAGATGGGCGACAGTGGTGGTGATTGTTTGGTCGGGTTGGTGGCAACGTACGGGGACAGGATAGTTGGTGGATGGCTGGGGGACGGCTCGTAGAGGTGGGCAGTTGGCTCGGGTAGGATTAGGTTAGGTTTAGGAATTTGATTGTATCGAGTCGGGGTTGTGTCCTGCGAGACACGGATGGTGATGAGGAGATGTGTCCGGTGTGTCGGACACGGGAGAGATTGTATATGTAAAAGAAAAATAGTGGAAGTAACTAGGTTGACACGGACACGATGCACGTATATTTGTTTGTGGTGGATGGAGAATAAAAATACATGGATGAGTACCTGCCTATTTATAGGATGTGGGAATTCCCATTAGGATAGGATTAGGAAAAGATTTAAAACCCAATTAGATAATTCTTTACTTAATTTAAAATCAATCAAATCCAAATCCAAATCCAATTCAAATCTAATTTAAATTCCATCTTTTATTTTAAAATCAAATAAGATAAATCAACTTTTAAACATAGATATTAATTTAATTATTTAAATAGATCCATAAATTCAAATCAAAATTTAAATGACCACAATAACTTCAAAATATATTTTCCAAAAATACTATAATAATAATTTCGAAAATATATTATTATTTAGAAATAAACTTAATAAAAAATTTATGAAATATATATGTAAGTACAAATAATGCATACATGATTATGCTTTTCCTAGTATACAATAAAATATTATTTATGACAAGAATATTATATATAATATTTTGAAAGTGTATAATAAAATAGAAAATTGTTTTTCTAAAATATGTACGCTCGCACATATTCGCACGCGCCGAGCAATTACGAAAAATAAAATTTCGTGCGCGACGTACAATACGATTACGCGACGTAAAATACAAAATTTTAAATCAGTACCAAATTTAATATATAAAAAAATAGTAGAAATTTAGGGGTTTTACAGTTGGTATTTTTACCTTTGGACTAGTGTAAAATATGTTGGCCCATTGGTCATGGTCAAACCTGATTTTAATAATTGATCAAACTCTGTCTCGATATAAATACAAGTCAACTCAGATGTTTACCTACGACGTTTTGGACACTGCTCAACAATGGATATCAACAATGTTCAAGACTGAAGCCGTTTGCCATTCAGAATGTACTTCCTGTTAAGCAATATAATTTTTCATTTTATTGAGTCTAGGAATGCATTCTACACCGAGTCGTACTGGCAAATAGGCTATCCGAAAACGTTTTTCAAAACCATCATATTCTTTTACAAATGACCTACGTTTTTGAAAAATATTCTTTTTACAAAAAGCTTCTGAAGGATTTTTCAAAAAGCCAAAATTTATTTTCTCAATTGAACTGGCAGAACCCCAGCAGAACTCGGCCCGAGTTCGGCCAGAGTTCGGCCAGAGTTTGGCCATTTGGAATGTTAGTGAACGTTGGGTTTTTGAACTTGGTTATCCTTCAGTTGTGGTTTGTTACAAAGAGTTCTGTCCGAATTTTGCCCGAATTCTGTCAGAGTTCTGTCTTTGGAAAAACTATAAATAGAGAAGTATTTCGATCATTTCAAATCACCAATTCACTTTCAATCTCTTCTCTTCCTGAGCTTACATTCTTCCAAAGAGTTCTAAAAAGCTTTTATTTTCAAATCCTAAGACAGTTACAATCTTCTAGTCGATTTGCCAGTACGGTACGGTCTAGAAGTTTCAGAGCGATTGTAATCAGAGGCTTGATAGAAGATTCAACTCTTCACAATTGAAGTTGGTCGAGTTCTTCGTATCAAAGCTCACGTCTGTAGAAGTTGTAAGGACTTCGTATGAAAACTTCCGGGATTTTTCAATAGTGGATTTAACTGGAAGCTAGAGTTCTTCTGACTGGACTAGTCCTCACAAGAGGGAAACCAGTATAAATCTCGGTGTTTGCGTTTACTTTCTGATCACTTTTAATTTCTGTTATTTACTTTTGTGATTATTATTATATCTGTGATCTAACTGCTAACAAGTTTTTAATTAGCAATATTCCGCTGCCTACTCTATTCACTCCCCCTCTAGAGTATTCTACTTTACGATTTCGTTCCTACAATTGGTATCAGAGCAGGTTCTCTATCTAGAGGTATTATCAAAACGGGTTATACAGGTAAAGCAAGGTAAAATTGCAGTTATATTCAATTGTTATATAGATCACAGTATTACACATAGAAACTGTGAAATTCACAAGTGAAGGCCAAGCCACAAACAGACCTCCACTGTTTGACGACACAAACTACACTTATTGGAAAACACGTATGAGTTTTTTTTTTCTAAAATCTCCTGATTTTGACTTATGGTCTGTAGTTATTGATGGCTATAAAAAGCCACCTCGTAGTAATGTTGATGGTGTTTTAGCTAAAAAACCCCATGACAAATATACAGAGGAAGAAAAGAAAAAGACCAGTCTTGACGCACGTGCTATTAACGCTTTATTTTGTGCTTTAGACAGAACTGAATTCAACAGGGTGTCTACTTGCACAACATCAAACGAAGTGTGGAAACTTCTTGAAGTAACCCACGAAGGAACAACACAAGTCAAGGAGTCAAAGATCAGCAGATTTACTCAGGAGTATGAGGCGTTCAAAATGAAGCCAAGTGAATCAGTCACTCAGATGTTTATAAGATTCTTGGATATTGTAAATCCTCTGTCCTCACTAGGCAAGGATTACAGTAACCATGAGAAGATTCGCAAACTTCTACGAGCCCTTACAAAGAACTGGATTCCAAAGGCTACAACAATCATTGAAGGGAACGACCTCTCAACAATGTCTCTAAAACACTCATGGGTAAGCTACTCACTCACGAGTTAGAACTTTAAGACTTTGAAGATGCTACACCAAAGGAAAAGTCAGAGAAGACGATCGCTCTCAAGGCTCAACATAGAAGAATCATCGAAGATGATTCCGACGACAACAACTCCGACTCTGAAGATCACGCTCTTCTGGTAAGAAAGTTCAAGAAGTTCATGATATTTAACAGGAGAACAAAAGACAGCAACAACAACAACAACGAGGAAGATCCTATTTGCTACGGATGCAAGAAAAAAGGACACATGAAGAAAGATTGTCCCTCAGCATCATCATCAAAGAAAAATAACAAATATGACAAAGGCTACCTGAAGAAATCGACATCAAGAAAGTACGCCAACACAAGCATATGGCATGAAAGATAAGCCAGCGACTCAGAAGGTGAACAATCAGATGACGCTGCAAATGTGTGCTTGATGGCTTGTGATCAGGTAATCACTAATCCTCTATTTGATCCTTATGATGATTTCACCTTTGAGCAACTAGGAGAGGCTTTCAGTGAACTGTTAGATAATTACAGAAAACTGTGTAGTAAATATGAAACCTCTAAGAAGGTACTCAAAGAGTACAAAGGTGAAATAGGAAGACTTACCGACCTACTAGATCAGGTTAGAGATAATGACTCTTCAAATGAGTCTGGTGAGATTTCTTCTATTAAATTGTTGTTACACGAGACTGTTAAGCTATCCGAAGAAAAAGACCAAACTATTATCCAGTTAAAGGAAGACCTATCTAAGGAGAGAAAGAGTCTCCAGTGTGCACAGGTCATATTAGAATTACTTACATCTAACTATAATAGATTATATGACACTTCCAAAAAGTTGGAAATTAGTTTAGGAAAACGACCTGAAATTGTTGCTTCCTATTCTAACACGTGTCAATTACCAAATCATCGGAACACGCCCAACACTGTCAGACCAAACCATACCAAGACTATGCCCAAGAAGACTAATAGGCATGCATTCTTCTATACTAGAAAACCAAAACCTACCAATCATGCACCTCACACTACTTTTAACACTCAACATGCTAAATGTCATTATTGTGGCCACATTGGTTATATATCTTCTGCATGTAGAATCAGAAAGTTAGTAGATTTAAATGTTTATGCATGGATACCGAAAACTAACTAGTCAGGACCCTACAAGAAATGGGTGCCAAAAGTTTCATCTGTAAATTATTTTATAGGTGGTACACCCTTCACATGCTAGGAGCAAATGGATCCTCGACAGTGGTTGCTCACGGCACATGATCGGTGACGCTTCATTATTTGCAACACTGTCGAGGAGTAATAAAGAAGGATACGTCTCCTTCGATAATAATTTGAGAGGGTACATAATCGGTATCGGTGACATTGGTAAGGCTCCCTATCCAGTGATTAAAGATATTTGTCTTGTTACCGAGTTAAAACATAATCTGCTCAGCATAAGCTATTTAGCTGATCGAGGTTATGGCATTAACTTCGTAAAAGATAAATTTACTATAATTGATAGTTCAACTGGCAGTACTATATTTGAAGGTATTAGGAAAGACAATATATATGTATTCTATTTGTTGGAAGATGCTAACAATACAGGAAGATGTTTGATGGCCAAAAGTATTGAGAGTCAACTATGGCATATGAGACTCGGTCATGCAAACATGGATACAATTTCAAGATTATCTACGAAGAAGTTGGTACGCGGCTTACCGAATATTTCTTTCAAGAAGGATACAGTATGTAGTGAATGTGAAAAGAACAAAGCTACCAAATCCGTATTCAAATCCAAGAACGCTGTAAGTACCACTAGACCTTCACAATTATTGCATATAGACTTATTTGGACCCAGCAGAATTGCTAGTCTAGGTGGTAAGTTATATACATTTGTCATTATAGATGACTTCTCTAGATATACATGGGTTTATTTTCTTGCACGCAAGAACGATGCATTATCAGAATTCGTCATCTTTTAAAAGAAGGTACAGAATGAAAAAGGGTTCATGATTACTCTCATTCGTAGTGATCATGGCGGTGAATTTAAGAATGCAGAATTCAAGCAATTTTGTGACACATACGGTTATCTGCATGAATTCTCTTGCCCTAGGACTCCACAACAAAATGGAGTTGTGGAACGTAAGAACAGAACTCTATCTGAAATGGCTAGAGTTATGTTAAACCAGTTTAGTATACCTAGATATTTATGGGCTAAAGCTGTAAATACAGTTTGCTATATTCTCAATAAGGTTCTAATTCGACATATATCGAAGAAGAATCCCTATGAATTATGGTTTGATAGAACACCAAATGTTTCTTATTTTAAAATCTTTGGTTGTAAATGTTTTATTCTTAATACCAAAGATAATTTGAGTAAATTTGATGAAAAGGCCGATGAAGGTATATTTTTAGGTTATGCAGCAAAGAGTAAAGGATATAGAGTCTTCAACAAAAGAACCATGATCATTGAAGAATCTATCAACGTCAAGTTTGATGAGCTAAATCAACACTTAGACGATAATGACTATGAAGACATAATCGCACCAAGTACAACTTCTGCAAAACCTTCACACAAAGATACAGAACCATTACATCAGGCATCAGATGAACCTCCAAGCAAAGAAGCCGGAACTAGCAATCCTGAGACTACACCAAAAGAAATGAGATTCTTGGATAGTCATCCAAAGGACTTGGTAATTGGTGAGATTGCCAAGGGTGTAAGTACTCGTTCCTCTAATAAAGATATAGCTTCTTGTGTTGCTTTTGTCTCGCAGTTTGAACCCAAAAATATTGATGAAGCATGTAGTGATAATTTTTGGTTAGATGCTATGCAAGAGGAATTAAACCAATTCGAACGGAATCAAGTCTGGGAACTTGTTCCCAAGCCTATTGATCATCCGGTCATTGGCACCCGATGGGTATTCCGAAATAAACTGAACGAGAATGGTTTAGTGACTCGTAATAAGGCTCGACTCGTAGCTCAAGGATACAATCAGGAAGAAGGTATCGACTACGATGAGACTTATGCCCCAGTTGCAAGATTAGAATCCATTCGCATGTTATGTGCATTTGCATGTTTTCATAATTTTAAGTTATTTCAAATGGATGTCAAAAGCGCATTTTTAAATAGTTTTATAAAAGAAGAGGTTTATGTAGCTCAACCACCCGGTTTTACTGATTTCAAATTTTTTGAATATGTTTTCAAGTTGAAGAAAACTTTATACGGTTTGAAACAAGCCCCTCATGTTTGGTACGATCGTCTAAGCACTTTTCTACTTGATAACAGTTTTTCAAAGGGAAAGGTTGACACTACTTTGTTTATAAAATCTTTGAATAATAATATTCTTTTGATTCAAGTCTATGTAGATGATATTATCTTTGGATCTACTGATGAATCTCTTTGTCAAGAATTTTCAAAGTGTATGCAAAATGAGTTTGAGATGAGCATGATGGGAGAGCTAAAATTCTTTCTCGGACTGCAAATCAAACAAACCAACAATGGGACGTTCATAAATCAAGCAAAGTACACAAAGGATCTTTTGAAGAAGTTCGACATGGAAACAGCAAAACCACTTAGCACTCCAATGGCGACTTCAAACAAGCTTGATATTGATGAACAAGGCTATCGACATACGTAAGTATCGAGGTATGATCGGTAGATTACTATATTTAACTGCTAGTCGACCAGACATTATGTTTAGTGTTTGTTTATGTGCTCGTTTTCAAGCTAATCATAAGGAATCACATTTGTGCGCAGTTAAGTGTATCTTTCGATACCTTAAAGGCACTTCTTCTGTCGGCTTATGGTATCCCAAAACTACGTCGTTTGACCTAACTGGTTATTCCGATGCTGATTTTGTCGGATGCAAAGTAGATAGAAAAAGTACTAGCGGCACATGTCATTTCTTAGGAAAAGCTCTAGTCTCTTGGTTTAGTAAAAAGCAAAATTCTGTTGCATTATCAACAACCGAGGCTGAGTATATCGCCGCAGGACGTTGTTGTGCACAAATTTTGTGGATGAAACAAACCTTAGAAGACTATGGATTGTATTTTACACACATACCTATTTTCTGTGATAACACTAGTTCTATTAATTTGACTTAGAATCCAGTATGTCATTCTTGTACTAAACATATCGAGATTCGACATCATTTTCTTAGAGATCATCAACAAAATGGAGATATAGACCTTGTATACATAGACACACAGAATCAACTAGCTGACATACTCACAAAACCTTTGGTGGAAGATCGTTTCAATTATTTACATCGAGAATTAAGAATTTGAGGTATCAATAATATTAATTAATCTTGTTTTATTAATTAATTAATTCGATACTCATAAACTGTTTTTGAGACAAGCCTAAAAAGAGTCTGTCTGTCACCACCACTACGGTCGAAGCGAAGCGGTACTTAAGAGTTCTCTGATGAACCTCCATCAGCTGGGACAGTACTCCTACAGCTAATCTAAACAGATGCTGAGTAAAAAATATTAATTTATAAAATAATATTAATTATATTACTTTGAGATTTAAAATTACTAAACTTTGAATTAAGCATTTGAAACGAATTAATGAAAAAGAATGTGGCCTCATTTAAATATATATATATATATATATATATATACATATAGCCAGGCAACCCTTGGCGAATTCGGCCCGAGTTCGGTCCGAATTCGGCCCGAGTTCGGTCCGAATTCGGCCAGAGTTCGGCTGGGTATATATATGTACCAGCATGAACCCGAGGCTTCCTTCTTCTTCATTCTTCTCCACATCCTCATAACAGCAGCAGCGCGCCTCCGAAACCCTAGCTTCTTCTCCATCCTTGTTCTTCCAAGCCTTATGGAGTTTTTCGTCAAAACTTTGGATTCGTGCGGAGAACGTCATCCTCTACAACATATCCAATTCTTGGAAGGTATAATTCCTTCTTTCATCCACTTTTCAACACTTAGGGTTTCTAAAATATTTTGGGAAAGAATGCCTAAGTTTAATCCGTTCAAGAGGAAGAAGACCAATGCCAGTGAAGAGGCATCGTCTTCAGATCCGCATACAGATTGTCTCTTTTCTCCGGTCCAATCGGACGATGGCACGTCGGACGAGTTTTACTTTAAAACTTCCGATCAAGCTTTATTGTGGTATACCGATTTTATCATGCGTACTATTTGCACCGGATCGTCGATTAAGTGGACAATCTTTCCGGATCACCGCCCTTACTTTGAGGCATTAGGGTTGCAACATTTTGTCACCTTATAATTCTCCATTGCCACTAATGCTATTAGATTATTCTATTGTAATTTCGTGTTAGACACTTTTACCGCGAGGACACGTGTCGAAGGAATTGATATCGAATTCACTGATGAAACGTTAGCAAAAATCTTTGGTATCCCAAACGAAGGTGCCCCGCTCGATAACATCACTGATTTTGATTTCCCCGATGGCACGACACTCATTAGTTTCAAGAATGAGCTTTTTGCGCCCGCACGCGCTCATCCTGGAAATTTCAAGGCTAATAACTTGAACTTGTTTAACTACGAATTATATCGCATCATCTATTCCACCTTACTTCCAAAATCCACTTCCAAAGATGATGTCACTGCACTTGAGCTTTCTGCTCTTTATCATATTCTTAAGGCGATTCTTTTTTCTGCCCCTAAGCCTATCATCCAGATGATGGGTAGATATCGCGGGAGAGACCGCAACCTATCTTATGCGATGCTTATTCCTCGCATCTTTCAGCAATTTGATATTGATCTATCTACTTGTGCTGTCGACCCCGAGCCTAAGTTTCTCAAACTCTCTCGTCGCAGCATTGCCTCTGTTCCTCCATCTACTGCACCTACTCCTCTTGTACCTACTCCCACAGCTCCCACAACACCTGTTCATCCTCATTCTTACCCTATGACATTTGAGGGTATACATCAGCACTTATTAGATCTGCAGTCTTTTTATGTTGAGACCTTTAGGGAACACGAGTTTCGTGATGTTACTCGGTTCCAGGCGATTGCCAACTCTTTCGCCAATCTGAGGTTTGTACAGACGGGTCATTCTGCTAGCTCTCTACCTTGAGACCCTTCTGTTTCTGGCTACCGCATTGACGACGAGGCGGTCCACTCTTTGTTCCAGCTAGGGAATGCCTATTATTGGTATCATACTACTCGTGCCCCTCCTCGTGACTATGTCGGTGAGTTTACGCTGGCGTCACTCCTCGCACTTCTGGCGCTGGTACTTCTAGAGCTGGTCCTTCTGGACATGCTGGAGCTGCAGCTGATGACGTTGATGATGATGATGATGATTTTTGAGATGTTAGATATTGAGACTGTTACTTTTGTCTTATGTTTACTTGGAATTGCTCCGACATTCCAAGATTTTATCAGTACTCTTATTTTTATTATCAGCACTTTTCTTTATTATGTGACTATTCATAGACATGGTTTTTTTTAATATGCCTCAGTTTTGGCATCTTAGTCTATTTTTCAGCACTTTATTTGTTTCAGTTTTATTCTCGCACTTTATTAAAATCTGTCTGTGACAAATACATGCCTATGTTGTTCTCTAGACTATCTATTTCTTTTACTATATTTACTGTTTATACCATGCCTGTCATGATTATTTATTTTTATTGTGTTTTTTCACTATTTGTTACTTATGCATTGATTGCGGGGGAGCTTTCTCTTTTGTAATTATTTTGCTAAGTGACAACGGGGGAGAAATAAGATCTAACATTTTCGTAAATACAGGTTATGAACAATTTCTTTTGCTTACTATTTTGAATTGATTCTAAGCTTAGATATTATATCGGTAAGGTTTGTTAATTATCAAAATGGGGGAGATTGTTGGTCCATTGGTCATGGTCAAACCTCATTTTAATAATTGATCAAACTCTGTCTCGATATAAATACAAGTCAACTCAGATGTTTACCTACGACGTTTTGGACACTGCTCAACAATGGATATCAACAATGTTCAAGACTGAAGCCGTTTGCCATTCAGAATGTACTTCCTCTTAAGCAATATAATTTTTCATTTTATTGAGTCTAGGAATACATTGTACACCGAGTCGTACTGGCAAATAGGCTATCAGAAAACATTTTTCAAAACCATCCTATTCTTTTACAAATAACCTACGTTTTTGAAAAATATTCTTTTTACAAAAAGCTTCTGAAGGATTTTTCAAAAAGCTAAAATTTAATTTCTCAATTGAACTGGCAGAACCCCAGCAGAACTCGGCCCGAGTTCGGCCAGAGTTCGGCCAGAGTTCGGCCATTTAGAACGTTAGTGAACGTTGGGTTTTTGAACTTGGTTATCCTTCAGTTGCGGATTGTTACAAAAAGTTATGTCCGAATTCTGTCAGAGTTCTGTCTTTGGAAAAACTATAAATAGAGAAGTATTTCGATCATTTCAAATCACCAATTCACTTTCAATCTCTTCTCTTCCTGAGCTTATATTCTTCCAAAGAGTTCTAAAAAGCTTTCATTTTCAAATCTCAAGCCAGTTACAATCCTCTAGTCGATTTGCCAGTACGGTACGGTCTAGAAGATTCAGAACGATTGTAATCAGAGGCTTGTAGAAGATTCAACTCTTCACAATTGAAGTTGGTCGAGTTCTTCGTATCAAAGCTCGCGTCTGTAGAAGTTGCAAGGACTTCGTATGAAAACTTGTGAGAATTTTCAATAGTGGATTCAACTGGAAGCTAGAGTTCTTCCGACTGGACTAGTCCTCACAAGAGGAAAACCAGTATAAATCTCGGTGTTTGCGTTTGCCTTCTGATCACTTTTAATTTCTGTTATTTACTTTTGTGATTATTATTATATCTGTGATCAAACTGCTAACAAGTTTTTAATTAGCCATATTCCGCTGCCTACTCTATTCACCCCCCCTCTAGAGTATTCTGCTTTTCGATTTTGTTCCTACAAAATAGTCCCACATCGACTGCACCACCAAATGGATATCTCAATATAATGCTTTGCATGTGTTGTGGTATGCACATGGGGTATGGTGGACAGATGTGGGTGCCATGTAGGGGTATTTTCCTAGGAGGAAAAATAATTAAATCCTCAAAAAAAGCATGCATGCCTTTTGTCGCTCGGACTCGGACACGGGCTTAAGGGTGCAAAGTGGTGCGTCGTGCATGCACAGGCGCGTGTGTGAGTGTAGGCACGGACCGGCGCATGATTCCTCTGATTACGGGATGATCTAAAATATCAAACTCATTTTTGAGTGTAGATATTTATGTCCTACAACGGATAGGAGAAGAGATGGAATGTCCAATCCTCTCTATAAATAGAGCCCATGGCCTCCTTCTGGAGACACACAAAAATTAAAGATAAAAGGGAGTCCGTTGAGTTAAAAAGTCTGTCTAAGTCATAAAAGAGTTGACTACGAGCGTTCCACAAGTTTTTTGTGAACTTACTGGTCCTGGGAGCAGATCACGGAGGACGAATCTTACTTTGAGCAACGGTAGCCTTTTACTACCCGGCAAGAATAATAATTTATTATTATATCTTCTTCTAATTGTAATCCGTTCTGTCTGTCTGGAACTGCAATTACAAGGAGGAATGTGAAGTTATTTTGTCAAGTTGTAATCAGAATTTAGTTGTGGTTCTCAGAGGCTTCAAAATCTTTTGGGGAGTAAACTTTTTTGCCGGAATCTCCAAAATCATAAAACTTAGAACAGAGAGCAAACTTGTTTACGTGCAGTCTCTATTTTTGATCGTTCTAATTGAAACAGAGAGGAAACTTGTTTACGTGAGGTCTCTATTTCTGATCGTTCCACTCAGAACAGAAAGCAAACTTGTTTGCGTGATATTTCTGTTTCTGGTCGTTATTTCATCTAGATCTGTTTCGGGAACAACAACATCTGGATTGTTGATTTAGATCCAACGATGTTAATAAAACACCAATTTTTGGCTTCAGCCCCAACACTAGTATATCGATGTTATATTGTTATCGGTATGCCGATGGTATACCAAAAAACTGTTATTTTGAGTCAGAACTGTTGGCCCATTGATCATGATCACACCTGATTTTGATAATCAACGTCAACTTTGGTCGATATACAAAATATTTATACTGCTACAGGTTTACAGGTTTCAAGTTTGCACCTACTACTGCTACAAGCTACAAAAATCTCGTTATCATCAAAGAACCAAAGCAATAGAATCTAGATATAGTTTTTACATATTTATTCTATATTTTTATTTTTATTGAGTCTAGAAAAAATATGTTAGGTTGATCATGATCGGTACTGACTCAGCTAATCTCAGTCCATAAAAATCATAGCCTACCTATCCACAAATATATATCCAAAGTCCACATTCCAAATTAGCCCAAAACCCAACCATTTGGGTCCAAAACAGTTCTGACAGAACTCAGACAAAACTCGGGCCAAACTCAGTGAGTTTAGTCAGGGCAGTTTTATTTTGTTTTTGAATTCCCTCCATATCTGCATCCAACGTTCGAATGCGAGATTCCTGCATCCGAACTCTGTCCCAATTCGGTCTACAAAAATACTATAAATAGAGAAGAACTTTCATATTTTGAAATCAATCATTCATCCATTCCTTCTCTTCTTTATTCATTTCTAAGTATTTTCTACGAGCTATACTTTCAAATCTAGCCTATACTACTCTTAGCCAAGCTACTACAGTTTCTATTTAATCTAGAGTTTGATTTTGAAGAGTTGTATCAGAGGCTAAATTCAAAAAAATATTCTAGTTTTCAAATTGCCTTCTGGAGTCGATCGTGCACTCGTCGCCAAGAACAGTGTTGTGAAGTTGTCGTGCACTTGTCCCCAAGTACGGTATTGTAAGAGTTGCATGCACTCAGTTAAAGCTTGTGCCATAATGGATTAAAATCGAGGAGGAGTACTCTAGACTGGATTAGTCCTCTACGAGAGAAACCAGTATATATTGCTGTGTCGCTGAGTTTGATATTCTTAACTCTTACTTCTACTACAAGTTATTTACTGTTATTTTATTTGCTCTTACTTGCCATAGTACATAAATTTTTATTTGGCAATATTTTCTGCTGCATATGCACACACTCTATTCATCCCCTCTAGAGGTGCTCAACGGTCCTACAATTGGTATTAGAGCATGATATACATAAACATAACCATCTAGAGAGTATATATATGGCAGCCGTTAAATCTATATTTAATGGTGAAGGGTAATCCACAAATAGACCCATATTATTTCATAGAACGAATTATACCTGTTGGAAAACACAGATGAGTTTCTTTTTTAAATTACTGGACTTCGATCTTTGGTCGATAGTGGTAGACAGTTATAAGAAACCACCTAGAACAATGATTGATGGTATATTAGTAGACAAGCCCATGACAAATACACTAAGCATAAAAAGATACAGGCTAGTCTAGATGTACGAGCCATCATTGCACTTTTCTGTACAATTGACAAAACCGAGTTCAATCGCATATCTACTTGTACCACATCTAATAAAATTTGGAGACTTCTTGAGGTAACTCGTGAAGGGACTTCACCAGTGAAGGAATCCAAAATCATTAGATTGACACAAGAATACGAGTCGTTCAAGATAAAATCCGGTGAGTCAATTACACACATGTTCACTCATTTTCTTGATATTACTAATCCTTTACAATCTCTGGGTAATGATTACAACAATCACGAGAAGATCAGAAAGGTATTGCGGGCTCTAACAAAGAACTAAAATTCGAAGGCCACCACGATTATAGAAGGAAACGACCTCACCATGATGATATTGGAGACACTGATGGGCAAGCTCATGACCCATGAGCTGAACCTACAAGACTTTGAAGAGCAACCCCTAAAGAAAAATCAATCGCCTTCAAAGCTCAAGCCAAAAGAGTCTCATGCAATAATTCTGACGAAGAAGATTCGGATGGTGACGAATAGGCACTGCTAGTCAAGAACTTCAAAAAACTCTTAAAGTTTAAGCGATCAAACCGAAAGAAGAAGGACGTCCATTAAAGTAACGAAGAAGAAACTATTTACTTTGGGTGTAAGATGTCCGAGCATATGAAGAAGGATTGTCCACTAAAGAAGAAAAGTAGTCCATACGACCGATCGAGATCAAGCAGAAAGCTACAACTGGTCGAAAGTATGCTAATACTAGCATATGGCATGAAAGTGAGGCCAGTAAGTCAGAGGAGAAGGACAGACCCAACAGCAGTACAAATATCTGTCTAATGGCGTATGATAAGGTATCTAAAAACCCTCTCTATAATGATTTTACATTCGATCAGTTAGAAAATGCCTTTAGCGAATTACTTGAAGAGCATAAAAATGTGTTAGACAAGTATATGCAGTCTCGCAAAGCGATTAAGGCATACACAACCGAAGTAGCTAGATTGTCTAATCTTCTAGAAGATATTAAAGATACATCTACTACCGGTAACACGAAAGAAGTAGCTAAGATCAGATTAGACTATCATGAGGCTATCCTCACTATAAAATAAAAAGAAAAAGACTATATCAAAGTGCAAGAACTTTATGACATAGAGAAGAAGAGACACCTTGTCACTGAGCAAAGACTCACAGATATGACTGCAAAATTCGAAGAGTCTTGTGCCATCTCTAAAAAGTTAAAGATTAAATTAGGCAAATAGGTCACCCCTGTTACACAACCTAAGGTTAGTCCTAACACCTTGCATACACCAAAAAGGACAAAACCAAAGAAAGCAAAAAAGCAACACGTTCTTCACAAATACGCTTTTATATACAGGTTTCCAAGAAAGACACAAAAAATATGTCAATACAAAAACGAAGAGCACTATTTCTAAAATCACATGCACATACTGTGGTGGGCATGGGCATATATCATAGTATGTAGAGTTAGAAATCTAGTTGACACAAATGTACCTGCTTGTATTCCAAAAACTAATTGTGCTGGACCCTTGAAGAAATGGGTAGCAAATGTTACATCTACTCGTTTTGTAGGTGGACCCTCATCCCTCTCATGCAAAAAGCAAGTGGATACTGGATAGCGGATGTTCATAGCACATGACAGGTGATGCATCATTATTCGCTACACTATCGATGAAAGGAGAAGTGTATGTTTCCTTTGGCCATAATCTTTGAGGTAATATTATAGGAATTGGTATTGTCGGTATGTCTCCCTACCCTGAAGTAAAAGACGTTTGTATAGTCACAGAATTGAAACATAATCTATTGAGTATTAGTCATTTGACATATAATAGTTATGGCATCAATTTTGTAAAAGATAAATATTCTATATATGAAATTTCTACCGGTAATTCTGTATATAAAGGGATCAGGGAAGACAATATTTATGTTTTCTTTTCAGAAGATACTAAAAGTACAGGAAAGTGCCTAAAAGCCGATCAAAGTAAAAGCTGGCTGTGGCATATAAGACTAGGACATGCAAACATGGACACTATCTCACGGCTATCGACTAAAAAGCTGGTAAAAAGACTCCCAAAAATTTCCTTCAAGAGAGATATGGTATGTTCTGACTGTGAAAAAAAGAAGGCAACTAGGTCAAGAAGGCAACTAGGTCATCCTTTAAATCCTTCAACGCTGTAAGCACTTCTAGACCTTTGCAGTTATTTCATATAAATTTATTTGGTCCTAGTAGAGTCGCTAGTCTTGGTGGTAAACTCTAGGCTTTTGTTATAGTTGATAATTTCTCTCGTTTTACTTGGATTTTAGTTTTTATCTAATAAAAGCGATGCCATTTTTGAATTTCAAGTAATTTGCGAAAAGGTACAAAATGAAAAGGTTCCATAATTACTCGAATCCGAAGTGATCATGGTGGAAAATTCAAAAATACTGATTTTAAAAAGTTTTATGATGATAATGGATATTACCATGAGTTTTGTTGTCCTAGAACTTTTCAACAAAATGGTATTATGGAGCAGAAGAATCGTACTCTAAGCGATATGGCTAGAGTAATGCTTAATCAGCATAATCTTCCTACATATTTTTGGACAGAAGCTGTAAGTATAGTCTATCATGTTTTGAACAGGGTGTTAATTTGACCTATATCGAAGAAAATCTTCTATGAATTGTGGTTTGAAAAGATTCCAAACATTTTTTATTTTAAATTTTTTTGGTTCTCGCTGTTTTATTCTGAACACCAAGGATAACTTGAGTTCGATCGAAGGCAGACGAAGGGATATTTCCCGGGTATGCTGCCAAGAGTAAGGGATATAAAATTTTCAATAAAAGATGTATGCTTGTTGAAGAATCTATTAATGTTTTCTTTCATTAGCTTAATAATAATAGATATAACAACAATGATGACGAGAATGTACAAAACAAATCCAAGGTACCTAAAGATACTGCTACCAACGAGAGCTATCTGGAGAGTCTACCTAAGAAGATAAAATTCATGCCCGACCATCCAGAGACACTTGTAATAGGTGATGCATCCAAGGGAGTTGGTACACGCTCTTCTACTAGAGACATAGCAACAAATGTAGCTTTCATTTCTCAAGTAGAACCTACATCAGTAGCAGATGCTTTTTTCTGATGTATTTTTGATTGACGCCATGCAAGGGGAACTTAATCAATTTAAGAGAAACCAAGTTTGGGAACTTGTTCCTAAACCTATTGGTTAATCAATAATTGGTACCAAATGGATGTTCTGAAATAAACTAAGTGAGGTTGGACATGTTCTATGCAACAAAGCAAGTCTAGTGGCACAATGTTATAATCAATAAGAAGGAATTGATTATGATGAGATATATGCTCCTATTGCTAGACTAGAATCTATCGCATATTTTGTGCATTTGTATGTTTTTATAATTTTAAGATTTTACAAATGGATGTTGATGGTTTTTTAAAGGAAGAGGTTTTTGTGAAGCAACCCCTGGTTTTGAGGAATTTTAAAAACCTAATCAGGTTTTCAAGCTAAGAATTGCATTTTATGGACGTCTAAGTGCGTTCCTACTTGAAAATAATTTTTCAAAAGGAAGGGTTGATACAACTTTGTTTATCAAAACTTTAGTTGACAGTATTTAACTTGTGTAAATTTATGTTGATGATATAATTTTCGGTTCTACTGTTGAAAAACTTTGTCAAGATTTTGTTAAGTCTATGCAGAGTGAGTTTGAAATGAGTATGATGAGAGAACTCAAGTACTTCCCAGGACTTCAGATCAAACAACAGTCGTAGGGAACTTTCACCAATCAAGCCAAGTACACGAAGGATTTACTAAATAAGTATGACTTCGACAACATAAAGGCTATCGGCACGCCAATGGCTACATCAACACGATTTGATATTAATGAAAGTAGCAAACCAGTCGACCAACATAGGTATCGATGTATGATTGGTAGTTTACTTTATTTAACTACTCGTCGCCCTGATATCATGTTTAACGTTTGCATCTGTGCATGATATCAAGCTAATCCCAAGGAATCATACTTATGTGCCGTTAAGCATATCTTTCGATACCTTAAGGGAACTTTTACTGTCGGCTTATGGTATTCCAAAACTACATCGTTTGACCTAATCGGTTACTCAGATGCTAATTTTATTGGATGCAAAGTAGAGCGTAAAAGTACAAGCAGTACATGTCATTTTCTAGGAAAATCTTTAGTCTCTTAATTTATCAAGAAATAAAATTTTGTAGCATTATCAACAACTGAGGCTGAGTATATCACCGTAGAATGCTGTTATTCTCAGATTTTGTCAGTGAAGCAAACTCTAGAAGACTATAATCTGTACTACACTAAGATCCTTATTTACTGTAATAATACTAGTACTATTAATCTGACTTAGAATCCAGTATGTCATCATTCATGCACTAAGCATATAGAAATACGTCACTATATTTTACGTGATCACCAACAACATGAGGATGTCAGACTAGAGTTCATTGACACAGATCATCCACTGGTAGATATATTCATAAAACTACTAGCCAAAGATCGTTTCAACCATCTGCGTCGAGAGTTAGGCATACTTGAATTTTTAGAATCGTAATGTGTTATGATTAAAAAAATACTTAAAACTCAAAATTTAGCAATTTATTAATTGAAGGTCCTTCTGTCAACAAGGCATAAAAGCCTAAGTGACACGGTGCCATGTGTCTTCGGACTACTGCTAGATGGGATCCGGCCCCTATGGCCAATGCAGGGTAATGAATATTAAGTAAATCAAAGAATTACAACTTTATAGGCTATTTTTATCATTTATTACTCAAATGTGACCTAAAAATCAAGTGGCCGAACTCGGACCTAGTTCTGACCGAGTTCGGGCCGAACTCTGTAGGGACATGTTTTTATACCAGGATTTGAACATCAGTCCCCCTTTTTCTATTCTTCTTCTTCTTTCTCCTCAAGAAAAGCCACCCGAACCAAAAAAAAATCCTAACCCTAGATCCTAGTACACCTCTCCTCAAGCCTCCAAATTCGATATTTCTTGGATCTAAGGCTCTCTGAAGGCATTCTCTTCCATCTTGGATCTCTTTTTGAGGTATCTCTCTCACGTTTCTTTGTTAATTTTATTATGGCTTGTAGAATTCTAAGAGAAAAATTAGGGACATAACCTCATCTTCCACATCGGAATATGAACCCATTAATATGTTCAATCCACCTCGTCCTGCTGGAGTTGATGACTATGTCCCATCACTTTTTGTTTCATCTGAGAGATCAACCCTTTGGTTTGATCACTTTCGATATCGAGAAATTTGTCCGGGTAAAACGATAAATTTTACCATTTTCTGAGTATTTGAACACTTTTGAAGACCCTAAGTCTCCGTGAATTTTTATAAGTTTCCAATCCAATTCACAATAATGCAGTTTGTATGTTTTATTGTAACATGCAACAAGCAGACGGCTGTATCCATTCCTCTGTCAGCGGGAAGTAATTTTAGTTTAACTCTGATGACTTGAGTGAATACTTTCAAATGTCGAACATCAGTGATGCTCTTGTCGACATTGTAAAAGTTTAATTTCCTATCGACATGACACTTGAGTCCTTCAAGGTCCTGTTATGTCTTCCGAATCCAGTTCCCCAAAAATGGTTGTTCCCATGCAACCTAAACCAACACTTTTATGAGTTACATCGTATTATCATTTTATCTCTTCTATCAAATATGGGATCAACTGACGAGATCATGTTCTTAGGGTTATCTGTGAGGTATCACATCCACTTTGGGATTACTTTTTCTTTTCCCAAGACTATGCTATCTTTTGTGATCAATTGTCGGAGGGCAGGCCGCAACCTCCTCTATCATATGCATCTGATGGCCATCTTCCTGAAATTTGATATCGATTTAGAGTCTTGTCCTATCTCTGGAATACCTTCAGAGCTTTTAGGTCTTGAAAGTTCCTATACCTTCCTGGTGATGTTCCACCTCCACCTCCACCTGTTCCACTCGCAGCCCCAGCAGACACTCTAGTCGATCCAGCCCCTGCCGCCCCGGGTCACACTACTGAATAGCTATATTAGCGGTTCGATGCTTTTGTCACTCTCTATGGACATCAGCGTCAGGCCGATCTGACTCGCTTTAGTAACGCTGAGTTCTGCCACATTTCTCATGCTCATATCTTGAGAAATGCTGGGGCAGAAATCCAGTGGATGATGGTTCACCATCCTAATGCTCCGACGGCCAATATCTGTCACGATAATTTTGACAGACCGAGACTTGGTGATGCTCCGTCGTATGCCTACTTCGACCCACGACCCCTTATTTTGATCCGACTGAGCCACCTCCTGGTGATCCGTCTGCTGATGCTCCTGGTGGTGCTGATAATTGATTTTGATTGATGCTTTGTACTATTGTTTTATGGATCGATTTGTCTGGTTGATGATGATCTGGGATGTAGTGATACTTTTTTTACTCATTATGCTTTTGGAATTCTTGATCTGTAGTGTCATTTTATATTATGCACTTTGGACTTCTCAGTTGTAATGACACTTTCATCTTTTTATGTGAGTTGTTCGTTTTCATGTAGTGGTAATGCTGATGGACTAGTATAATACTACTTGAGCTATTGACTTGTCATATTTGGTATCACTCTATTTTTCTTTGTTGATGTTGGATTCATATTTTATGGGGGAGCCGTATTTTTTGAGTACTTGACAAAGGGGAAGAATGAGCATACCAAAATAAAATTTTCAAGATTTCTTCAGGCAAGTCAGGTATAATTTCAAAGTTCAATATTTTATTGGTCATATTTTGGTATAGAGTCAAAATTTTTCAATTATCAAAATGGGAGAGATTGTTGGCCCATTGGTCATGATCACACATGATTTTGATAATCAATGTCAACTTTGGCCGATACACAAAATATATATACGCTACAGGTTTATTGGTTTTAAGTACGCACCTACTACTGCTATAAGCTATAAAAGTCTCGTCGTCATCAAAGAGCCAAAGCAATAGAATAAAGATTAAGTTTTTACATATTTATTCTGTATTTTTATTTTTATTGAGTCTAGAAAAAATATGTATAGTTAATCATGATCGGTACGGGCTCAGCTAATCTCAGTCCACAAAAATCATAGCCTACCTATCCACAAATATATATATCTAAATTCTATATTACAAATTAGCCCAAAATCCATCCATTTGGCCCAAGATAGTTCTGACAGAACTCAGACAAAACTCGGCCTGAGTTCGACCCGAGTTCGGTCAGGGCAGTTTCATTTTGTTTTTGAATTCCCTCCATATCTGTATCCAATGTTCGAATGCGAGATTTCTGTATCCGAACTATGCCCGAACTCTGTCCGAAATTGGTCAACAAAAATATATACAGAAGAACTTTCATATTTTCAAATAACCCATTCCTTCTCTTCTCTATTTATTTCTAATTGTTTTATACGAGCTACACTTTCAAATCTAGCCTATACTACTCTTAGCCAACTCAGTACAGTTTTTGTTTAATCTAGGGTTTGGTTTTGAAGAGTTGTATCTTAGGCTAAATTCAAGAAAGCGTTTAAGTTTTCAAATCGCCTTCTGTAGTTAGTCGTGCACTCGTCGCCAAGCACGGTATTGTGAAGTCGGTCATGCAGTTGTACCCAAGTACAGTATTACAAGAGTTGCAAGCACTCAGTTAAAGCTTGTGCCATAGTGGATTACCATCGAGCAGGAGTACTCGAGGCTGGATTAGTCCTCTATGAGAGAAACTAGTATATATCACTTGTCACTGAGTTTGATCTTCTTAACTCTTACTTCTACTACAAGTTATTTACTGTTGTTTTATTTGCTCTTACTTGCCATAGTACATAAAATTTTAATTGGTAATATTTTTCCTACACACACACTCTATTCATCCCCCTCTAGAAGTGCTCAACGGTCCTATAAGAACCTTTCTGAAACAAACTACTCCAAATTCGGTATATTGATGGCACACCGGCGATGATGTATTAGCGATATATTGCTGATACTGGCTGTTGTTTTTCAATGTTATGACACACACTCAAATTGAGCCACCTTTGCCGTCTTTGACTTTTCGAGCTTCTTCGACATATGGATGATGCTTATCACACTCCAAGTGTTCTCCACATAGGTTAGGAACCCATCTAATACCAACTAATCTCCCCCTTTCCAACTAAATGCAGGAGTTCGTCATTCTGACGGTCCTCCTATAGTACTAAAATTTTCCCTTAGTAGAACCTTCGTGAGCATATCCGCTCCATTATTCTTTGTGTGGACCTTCTTAAGCGTCGCGTCCTTCGCCTCAACCATATTTCGAATCAAATAATACTAAGTTGCAATATGCTTGGACCAACTATGAAATATCGTATTCTTCTCAAGGTGAATAGCACTTTGGCTATCACAAAGTAAAACATACTGTTCTTGCTTAAGCCCAATTTTATGCATAAACTTCTTCATCCATGGTAACTCCTTACAAGCCTCCGTCATCATAATAAACTATACCTGTCGTAGCAAGATAACATATTTCTACAATCGTGACTGCTACTGTTATACCCTTATTCTGTAGAATCATTCGTCCTCGCATTGATCTATGTGGAACTGATCGTCCTCACTTGGGGGTGTTGCCGCAGAAGCCTAACTTGTGCTTGTACAAGACCGGACCTTGCACAACAACAAACTAGACTAAATAAACAACACACAGCGGAACTCTAAATACAGAAAACCAAAGTGAACACAGAGATAGGAAATAAAATAACTTTCTTTTATTGATAATTTGAAATATGATTACAAAGTATTGCTTGCGACTCAAAATGCCATATTTGGTTTACATCTTTTCTTTCAAAACTTTTGAAAATAGCCACAATGTCCATACATCATATCTTTTTACTAAACAAAAGGTAAAGACACCTTCAAATGAAAACTACTAGACCTGAATTGAAAGCTTCGAGGCGGTCGAAAAATGCTCCAAGCTTGTCTTAATTTTCTTCTGTTTCTTGCTATCTGAAATATTGCCCCAATGTGGGTCAGTACACAATACGTACTAGTGAGCGACTGTGGCTGAACTCACATAAATCCTATACTCTGAACTATAAAAAGATATGACTAAGGAAGAACAGAATAGATGGCATCACTAATGATACATGAAGATCCTGAAGATATAGCTCCCACTATGCCTATGTTAGATCTCAACAATAACCTAGATGGATCATCAAGTCCTCGGAAGGGACGTAGCAAGATAGATAATATACATGTCGAATGTACAGTAATTAAACATACAAATGAAATAATAGAAAATAGGGTACTCTACTCCTAACCAATCTACATGAAGACGCACCATCAAGGACAATGTTCAACACTTGGGCTAACAAATACGGGTACCATCACAACCATAGCTCATCGAAACTAATGGCCAATAGAATAATCAGAATCGCATCTCCTCCGAGATTAACGACAAACAAACTATCACAATTGTAGCACGAAACTAACAGCCAGCAGAACCATCAATACAACTGAAGCTCATCCAAACTATCGGCCAATAGAATCATCAACCCAACCGAAGCTCATTCGAACTATCGACCAACAGAGTAGTATCATATAGCCTGCGTGCCTTTTGACTTTGTCCTCTTTGTCTCAATGAACTATATGGTGTCCAGTCAAGTCAACTCAAGTCAAGTCATGTCAATCAGTCATTATAGGTCAAGTCAATCAATCCAGGCCAGGTCAACTCAATTGAACTGAGTCAAAGGACTAGTAATACCGTCACAATACTCACAAGAAATAAATAGTGACACATGAAGAACAAGTAAGATACGTATGTAAGACCATTGAGCACCGGGGGGTGAGTAGAGTGCATGTATGGAGCGGAATAAAAATCACCACTTAAAAATATATGACAGTAATCGAACTAATATGAAGCAGGCAATAGATAAGTAAATACGTAAAGTAACGAGACCAAAAATAGAAAACTCAAACACCGGAGTTTATACTGGTTTTTCTCTAAGAGGACTAGTCCAGTTTCGAGAACTCTAGCTCGATGTTGAATTCACTATGCAGTGAAACACAAGCTTTGAATCCAAAGTACTTGTAACTCCTTACAACACGTGCTTTTAGTCCGAAGGGCACTACTTCACATTTTCCAGCCTTCGATCTGAAGGACTTATTGACTTCAGAAACATGATGGATGAAACAAACTAGTTTTCAAGCCTTTTTTACCACTCGACCAAACTTTTAGATCGAACCAAACTGGCATTGGCTTGGTTAGGAGTTGTAAAGGCTTTGATTTGAAAGATAATAGCTCAGATGACTCTTTGAAAGAGAGAGAGATAAAAGAGAATAAGATGACTAAAAAAATGAGAAACTCTTCTCTATTTATACGACTTATGAGGACCGAACTCAGGCATAGTTCGGTTCTTTAACGTTCAAAAAATCTAACGATGGAGCCGACACTACATGGTGACCAAATCTAAAGGAATATTGGGTCAGGGTGACCGAGTTCGATTGCCCAATAACTAGTTAGGTCAAGGTAGAATTTAATATATTAGATTTTTGGCTTTTTGTATTTGGGTTGGCTTTTTGGAATATGAACTGAATTGGGTAGGCTTTTTAGAAGTAGACTTTTAGAAAGCTAAACCCGTGCCAATTCGACTTGATGTACATTTTTCCTATGACCCAATAAAAGAGAAAATATGGAATAAAATAAAAGAATTGCCTTGATTAGAAATTGTATTATTTGGCTTGGCAAAGACTTGATCAGTTACAGCATCGCAAGTTGTGTTCATCAGTTGTATTTGAAACATTATATTATTTGTTGTATCTAACTTAGAGTTTAATTCGGTTATCGAAATCAAGTATGACCATGACCAATGGGCCAACAATCTTTCCCACTTTGATAATTGACAAACTCTAATTGATGCACGAAATAATTATAGAAAAAATGGTATTGGTACTGTTATTATTCCTTGCTGGTTATATGTGGTACATAATTCTTCTATTTCGTACACAATTTTTCTTCCCCTTTGTCATTTGAGTGAAATGGAAGTTCTTCCGCAATCATAGAATACAAATAACAAGGGTAGAATGATATAAAGTAACAAACATAAACACAAGTAAACATAACAAGCAGGAAACATAGATCTAGTAGCAGAGAGAATGAACATAAACTGCATAAACTAAAGTAGGGTGCAGATGTCTGATAAATAAGCATAAGCAAACTGAAAGTAATGTCGACTACATAGCCAAAAGAAAATAAAGTGTTACTAGAAAATCATCCATAGCAGCAGTAATACAAAGAGTCCAAAATCTAAAAGATGATCTCAAAGTGTATCGTCACCAGTCTCAGCAGACTGGTTCGGATCATATAATCTGAGCCCGGTATAAAATAGCGATGGGCATCATGATCATCAAACTTGGGTCCCTGAAGGTGAGGGTGACGAATAAGAGGAATGTGATAGCCAGGTGCATAGGCCATACTCCACTGCATGTTAGTAATCTAGTTCCCAAGAGCCGGGGCTTGAATAGTAGTCCTAAAGTCTGTCTACCTATAACGTTCATCCTTTTGTCTATGACGTTCATCCTCAAGATAAAAATGATAATACAACATAGTCCGAATCTCATCAAGTATGGCTGGATCAGTAGGAGCAGTTTCAGCAAGAGGAGGATGAGGAGGTTCCTGGACATCAGGTGGAACGTCCTTAGTAGCAACCTTGTCAGAAGATTCCTCATCAAAATCTGGAGCCTGCGGGCCAGTCCTACGAGACTTGAGGAGATATGAGGGAGTATCATCAAATAGACAGGAGTCTAGGGGAATTGAAAACCTATGGAAGATGATAGGAAGATACATTGTATATAGCAGGTTTCGTCCTTTCTTGCGACACCTTACCATAGCCTCAATCATGGTCTTAGGTAGACTGAAAGGAATGTCAAAATAAAGATGATACATAGCCAACATCTCCAAGTACGTGATCTCATTGGTAGATCCTGTCTTAGGAAGGAGAGCAGGTAATACCTTATGATGTAGCTCATAGAAGTGTTGATTCAGATATTTGGCCATAAGCTTGCCAGGAGGTCGAGGGTATGGACCACACATCGCATCTTTGAATGATTCAAGGGTCATGTCATTACCAAAATTAACTTTCGTGATGTCGACTAGAGCATCTCCGGTGTTTAGAATATAGAGAAACTCGCTCAGGTCGTCATCATTGAATTCAATTTCAATACCGCAAACCCGTAAATATATAGACCCGTGTTAGTGTTGCAAGTTACAATAGCACATACAAATGGCGTTGGAGTAAACAGGATGTGTAACTTGAACTAAATCGATAATGCCAAGAGCTAGGGGTGAGCGTCGGTATATCGGCCGGTATTTGATCAAATTTTTTGGTAATTTTTTTAATCGGTATTTGAAAAATCAATACCAATATCGTACCATTTAGAATCGGTTTTTTCGGTTTAGGTTAAATCGGTATTCGGTCGGTTTTTGATTGGTAGCGGTATTTTATCAATTGACATTCGACCAATCAATACACTTATTATTACGGAACCTCTTAACCTAGAATTATATATATATTTTACTTTTTTTGAAGCATTAATTTCAAAGTCAAGCCTCTACCAATAAAACAATTAATCAAATTTATTATAACAATATGTAACAAGTCACGAACACTTACAAATGAGCTTAAAAGATCAAACATGGTCACTAAGTTTAATCCTCAGCATAGTTCAAGTACAACAAAATTTACTTCAAAATTATATGAAAACACAAAAACATAAGATCAAAAGATTGAAATCCATTTTAAGTTTTAAGAAAATTCTTCTCAACTAAAATAAAGTTAAAAATATATAAAAATGAGTTGCATAAAATTTATCGCGAACAACATTCTAAAAAAAGATATATATATATATATATATATATATATATATATATATATATATATATATATAAATATAATCTATTCGGTTCGATATTTTCGGTATTGTATTACACTCAAGCCGCTACCACTACCGTTATACCATATTTTAATCGATTCGACAATTCGGTATCGGTTTATAATTTCGGTACGGTTTTTCGGAATATTTTTAATTGGTATTCGATCGATTTTT
This sequence comes from Iris pallida, assembly GCA_029216955.1. NCBI lineage: Eukaryota > Viridiplantae > Streptophyta > Magnoliopsida > Asparagales > Iridaceae > Iris > Iris pallida. The sequence continues at coordinate 39,258,743 of JANAVB010009596.1, forward strand.
CGGTAGCGGTCGGTATTTGCTCACCCCTACCAAGAGCACTGACACATGAGAGATGACTCGAGAAAATAGTAAAACTGATGGTGTTCCCGGAATATATTTTTCGCTTTGAAAATCCTCAAACCATTCACATGACACTTCTAGATTCCTAAACAAAGATGCGTCAAACTCGCTTTCTTCGGGTTCCGAAGGGCTAAACAAATTGGGCATAGGATCTTGAGGAGAGTTAGATGAGGAAGACTCATCAACTCGTCTCTTTTTCTAGGAAAATAATTTCGGTGCCATAAAAAATTGAGAAAAGCTGAGAGATTATTTCTCAAAAGAACAATGCAGAATGGAAGAGAGCTTCAAAAAACCCTTAGATCCAACTTTGGGGAGATAAAAACCTAAGATTTGGGACAAATCTAGAGCTAGGGTTTTGAAAACCAGGGGAGGTGCTGCTGGTTCTGTTCGGGAGAGAATAAGAAGTGTTATGAACGTTCAGAAAAATTTAAGAAAAGTGGGCCAGCTTCGGGTTTCGTTTTGGAACTAGGGGACCGAGTTCGGCTCGAACTCGATCATAGGTCCATGTTCGGCCCGAACTCGATCATCGGTCCGAGTTCGGCCCGAACTCGATCATCGGTCCGAGTTCGGTTCCTTTGTTCGTAGTATATTTGATTATATAAATTAAAATAAAATGTTTTTAATATTTTAATTAGTAAAGTTTTAACTATCTCAGGTTAGCTGTAGGGTCCGAATCTTAGCGTGCGGTGGTCCAAAAATGCTTAAGCCGACCTTTTAGCTTATACCCAAAACAATGTCAACTTTAATAATTACAAGAATAAAAAATACGTCATTTTAACAACATATTTCATTTTTGCTTTAGAACAAGAATCGAGAATGCGTAAATCACGATGAATAAAATTGAATCGATCTTCTGATAATGGTTTTGTAAAGATGTCCGCTAGCTGATGGTCAGTATCAATAAATTCTAGACAGATATCTCCGTATAATTAGTGATCATACAGAAAATGATGACGAATTTCTGTGTGCTTGGTGCGTGAGTGACATACTAGGTTCTTAGTCAAATTAATTGTGCTAGTATTGTAACAAAATATGGGAATATTTTTGAAATACAAATTGTAGTCTTCTAGGATTTGCTTCATCCACAAAATTTGTACACAACAACATTCTACAATGATATGTTCCACTTCAATTGTTGAAAATGCAACATAATTTTGCTTCTTGCTAAATAAGGAGACTAAAGCTTTTTCTAAAAAATGACACGTACTGCTGGTACTTTTACGGTCTACTTTGCATCTAGCAAAACCAGCATCTGAATAACCAATAGGGTTAAAAGATATCATTTTGGGATACTATAAGCCGGCAGTAGAAGTACCCTTAAGGTATCGAAAGATATGCTTATTTAAACATGATATTAGGGAGATAGCAGTTAAATATAACAAAATATCAATCATACCTTGATACTGACGCTGGTCGACCGATTTGCCACGTGCATCATGATCAAGCTTTGTTGGCATTGTAATTGGTATGCCGATCGGTTTTATGTTGTCGAAGTCGAACTTCTTTAGCAATTTCTTCGTGTAGGCTTGATTGATGAATGTCCCTGGTGAATTATGTCTAATTTGTAGTCCGAAAAATTAGTTGAGCTCTCCCATCATACTCATCTTGAATTCACTCTACATACACTTAGCAAACTTTTGATAGAGTAACTCATTAGTTAAACCAAGGATAATGTGATCAACATATATTTGCACTAGTAAAATATTATCATCAAGAGATTTGATAAACAAAGTAGAATCTACTTTTCCATTTGAAAAACTATTTTCAAGTAAAAAGGTGCTTAGGCGATCATACCAAGCTCTAGAGGATTGTTTGAGCCCATATAGTGCCTTCCGGAGTTCGAAAACGTGATCAAAAAATTTGAAATCTTTAAACCCAGGGGGTTGTTTTATAAAAATCTCTTCTTTTATAAAATTATTCAAAAATGCACTCTTGATGTCCATTTGAAAAAGTTTAAAACATGAAAATATGCATATGCATAAAGCAAGCAAATGGACTCTAGTCTAGCAACATGAGCATAAGTCTAGTCATAATCAATTCTTTCTTACTGATTATAACCTTGCGCAACTAGATATGGTTTGTTGCGAACGACTTGTCCATCCTCACTAAGTTTATTTCGCAATACCTATTTGGTACCAATTATAGAGTGACCGATAGGTTTGGGAACAAGTTCTCAAACTTGGTTTCTCTTGAACTGGTTTAATTCCTCTTGCATGGCATAAATCCAAAATTCATTATTAAAAAGCATCTGCTACTATCTTAGGTTCTACTTATGATATACTGGCAGCATTAGCAGCTTTATCTATAGTTGATGAATGTGTACTTACTCCCTTTGACACATCACATATGATCAAAGTTTCTAGATGGTCTGACATGAACCGCATGTTCTTTGGCACACTCTCCAGATAGCTTGTTATAGTGTCAGTATCTTCAGGTGCTTTGCTGGACATTTTTTCTATGTCTTCGTCATCACTGACCTTGGTAATTGATTGTTAAGTTCATCAAAGGTAACATTTATAGACTATTTGACTATTAAAGACCATGGTGTTCAAAATAAAACAATGACAGACAAAAAATTTAAAGTAAGAAATAAATTATATTAAACCACAATTCATAGAAAGTCATCTTCGATATAGGTCGAATCAGAACCCTATTCAAAAAAACTGTATTTACAGCTTCAGCCCAAAAATATTTCAAAAGATTATACTGGCTAAGCATAACTCTAGCCATATCGCACAGAGTTTTATTCTTCCGCTCTATAACACCATTCTATTAGGGAGTTCTAGGACAAGAAATTCATGAAAATAGCCATTTGAATCACAAAACTATTTGAAATCAAAAATTTTAAATTTGCCTCCATGACCACTTTGGATGCGAGTAATCATGAAACCCTTTTCGTTTTGAACCTTTTTGCAGAAAATTTCAAATTCAAAAAGCGCATCATTTTTATTTGATAAAAAGAAAATCCAAGTATAACGAGAGAAATCATCAACAATAACCCAAGCATAGAGTTTACCACAAAGGCTGGCGACTCTACTTAGTCTAAATAAATCCATATGTAATAACTATAAGGGTCTTGAAGTACTTACATTGTTAATGGATTTAAAAGAGGACATAGTTGCTTTGTTTTTTTTCGTAGTTAGCATATATTATATCTATCTTAAAGGAAATTTTTGGTAATTCTTTTACCAATTTCTTCGTAGATAGCCTTGAGATGATGTCTATATTGGCATTTCCTAGTCGCATGTGCCACAACCAACTTCTTTCTTTGTTTACTATTAGGCACTTACCTACACTGTTAGTATTAGCTGATAGCTAGATACATAAATATTATCCTCCCTTATTCCTTCATAAATCAAATCCTCAATACACATTGTTGGCCCATTCGGTCTCAGTCGACTTGATTTTCATAGCTAACTATCATGACCCACACCCGCTTTTCGGATGCGAGTATGTGCGCAAGCCAGCCTACACTGCGGTATCGCCGGTAGAATGATGTCTAAGCCATGATGCTCAGAATCACAATAATGCTAATAATTATTTTCTTTATTGCTCATTCACAAATACTAAATAAATTTATAATATTCAAAGATTTATATTTGATTATAAATATACACTGTCTTACAAAATTAGAAAAGACCACTAAATGAAATACTCAACTTAATTTCTAACTAATTTATAGGTTTGGCCTTCGCATATACCTATGCCTCCCCAAGAATCCAATACAGAAGAGTAGCTGCAACTATCTAAAAAATATAGTTTCCAGTCAAGAAAGGAACAACTACAATTCAAGTATGCAGTTCTAAATATATGATAACGACTATAAAAACAGGGAATAGAGAATGACATATATGATGAAATAAATAAATATAAAACATGGCATGGAAAGTATGATGAAACACTTAGTCATGAACTATAAGGATATGTAAAACATGGAACAAGAAAACATAACCATCTATGTGATTTTGAAGTACACCTTTCAATATGTGATCAGGCTGGTCTACTACATCGTACGGTCTATATAGGATTTGCATCCTCACTGTCTACATTGCATGAAATAAAATACGATCTACATTCCATGAAATAAAGCACGGTCTACATTGCATGAAATAAAGCATGCTCTACGGGGTTGATCATATATCTACTTAGTATGTACTTCTCCATCCTACTATACATGGATTAGTCATGACATTAAATCACGAAACATGGTAAATTAAAATAAGGTATCATGACTAAAATCCATATGATACTAACCCATGTACCGAACGTGTCAAGAATCAAATTTGTATCACTAATCATGTAATTATAGTAATTAACAATACTAGAAACGAAGCATGAACTGTACTCGCCTGGTGTCCTGAGCTGCTGATAAAGGTCCGGTAAAGCAAAGAAAGCCAACTTTCGCAAACGTCACTGGATGCTAAAATAAATATCACGAACATTTTTGGTATAAAATATATATCAAAAAATGCCTACCCAAAAGTCCAATTATGGACACAGGGGCAAAATTGTATTTCGGGTCAAAATGATATCCGCCGTTGGACCCGCTTTGCACCAAAAAGCATGCCAGTACCAACGGTCACTAAATCATCAAACTATATGTCTACGGTCTGATTTGAGGATATGAACCCAACCGTATGACCAAAGTTTAATTCCAGTGGGCCGTGCACATATTCGCCCGTTGGATCGGGTCGCATGACAGCCAAAATAGCGTTCCGGTCAACCTTCTCAGAATCGGACCAAACTTGGCACACAGGACCAAAAAAATGACACAGTACTGATGGCACAAGTTTCGTCTCAAGATGATGAACGTGCATGAAGTTATGGGCTAGTTTGCAAAGGGACCGATATGGGGTATCTCGATCGATATACCTCTTTTTCGTCGCGCACGTACAACGAAATCGACTTCTGTCAAATTCCACACGTCCGCGAAGACGATAAGACCTTTTGATGCTTTCGGTTTGCGACCACGTCACCCGATTTGTCGGAGCAAATGTCGTATCAGAGATTTTTTAAGTTTTTCCAAAACAGTTTTTCACGAGTTTTCTTGATTTTTGAGTAGATTGTTCTTAGTGTCTACTGAATAGAAAAATAATCTAAAAATAGGGTTTGAATGCTGTTTAGGTTGTCTAAAGAACTATTCAAATAGATTTTTTGGAACTGTCGACGGATCGACTAAAAATTGCCTTCCAAAATATGGTTCTACAACAGTTTTTAAATTTTCACAATATATCTAGGGTAAATTAGATCAATCTAATTGAAAGGTTTTATAGGTGGTCAACTAGGCTATCTGAAAAAATTTACGAAACGAAAAATGATAGATTTTATTAGAAGTAATTGGAGGAGGAATCGAGGGTACCTGGCGACATGCCGTAACAAGCTGTCGTTTGCTGCTACGTCACAGCTGCTGTGGTTGTGCCGCGCGCGGCTGCGGCAGTTCCGGGTGGCGACGCGCGGCGCAGGCCGTCGTGGGGAGTTGTCGGAGATGGGGACGACAGCATGAGGTCGGGTTTAGTTTTTTTTTAGCATCTATTTTGGGGAGCTCTGCGGTAGTATATATATACCCAATTGTTATGGCTATCAGGTTTTGGTCACGATAAACAGAGCACCCCCCACGGGTACTGTTCACCCGTGGAACAATATATGTATATATTTTATAAATAAATACTTTAAATAATACTAAAATCTTAATGAAATATATATAAAGTTTTCCAAAAAAGTCTCAAATAAATTTCTATAACAATATAAAAGTATGTATTAGTAAAATTTACCCAGTCATATAATATGGAAAATATTTACTATTTAATGAAAAGAGTCCCTAAAGTTCTAGAAATAATTCTAATATTCTAAAACAAAAATAATAAAAGATAAACATAAATAAATTCTACAATAAACTTGACAAATTAATTTTTGTGAAAATTTCTAATTTTATAATCCCGTATAAAATATTTGTGATTTTGAAATCTTACACTCAAATTTAACATATACCAAATACATATATATATATATTTATATATATATATATATATATATATATATATATATATATATATTTTTTTTTTTTTTTTTTTGAAGCAATGGGTACTTATGGCGAACTCGCCTCCACTGAGGCTCGAACTCCCGACCACTTGGGTCGCATGCATCTCTCTTAACCACTAGGCTAGAGGTCATTTGCATATATATATATATTAAAATCCCTAAATTAAGATAAATAAGAAGTTTTAAAATTTCAGGGGGTTTACATCCTACCCAACTTCTAAAAATTTTTGGAAGCCTAAATGAATCAACATTGGCTTCATGCCCTAAATGATAATGTATTCTTGGTTCAAGACCTATATGGTCCACCATAAAACTTGTTACGACCTGCACCCGCTTTTCGGATGCCAGTACGTGCGCAAGCCAGCCTACGCCGCGGTATCGGCGGTAGAACGCTGTTTAGGCCATAATGGTCAGAATCACAATAATGCTCGTAATTATTTTCTTTATTGCTCATTCACAAATACTAAATAAAGTTACAATATTCAAAGATTTATATTTGATTATAAACATACACTATCTCAAAAAATTAGAAAAGGCAAATAAATGAAATACTCAACTTTCTAACTAATCTCTAGGTTTGGCCTCCGTATATACCCATGTCTCGCCAAGAATCCAATTCAAAAGAGTAGCCGCAACTATTTAAAAAATATGATTTCCAGTCAGGAAGGGAACGAATACAATTCAAGCATGCAGTTCCAAATATATGATAACGATTATAAAACTAGGGAATAGAGAATGACATATATGGTGAAAGAAATAACTACAAAATATGGAAAGAAAAGTATGGTAAAACAGTTAGTCATGAACTATAAGGACATATAAAACATGTAACAAGGAAACATAACCATCTACGTGATTTTGAAGTACATCTTTTAATATGTGATCAGGCTGGTCCATTACATCGTACGGTCTATATTGGATTTGCATACTCGCTGTCTACATTACATGAAATAAAATACGATCTACATTCCATGAAATAAAGCACGGTCTACATTGCATGAAATAAAGCACAGTCTACGGGGTTGATCACATATCTACTTAGTACGTACTTCTTCATCCGACTACTACACATGGATTAGTTATGACAATAAATCACGACACACGAAAAAATAAAACAAGGTATCATGACTAAAATCTATATGACACTAACCCGTGTACCGAACGTGTTAAGAATCAAATATGTATCACTAATTATGTAGTTATAGTAATTAACAATACTGGAAACAAAATATGAACTGTACTCGCCTGGTGTCCTGAGCTGCTGATAAAGGTCTGTTAAAGCAAAGAAAGCCAACTTCCGTTAACGTCACCAGATGCTAAAATAAACATCATTAACATATTTAGTATAAAAGATATGTCTAAAATGCCTACCCAAAATTCTAATTCTGGGCATAGGGGCAAAATCGTAATTTTAGGTCAAAACGATATCCACCGTTGGACCCACTTTGCACTGAAAAGCGTGCCATTACCTATGGACACTAAAGTCCTCAAACTATATGTCTATGGGTCCGATTTGATGATACAAATCTAATCGTATGTCCAAAGTTGGATTCTGGTGGCCGTGCACAAATTCGTCCATTGGATCGGGTCATGGGTCCGCCAAAATAGTATTTCGGTCGACCTTTTCAGAATCAGACCAAACTTGGAACACAGGACCAAAAAAATGACACGGTCCTGATGGCACAAGTTTCGTCACTAGATGACAAACATGTACGAAGTTATGGGCTAGTTTGTAAAGGGTCCGATATGGGGTATCTCGACCGATATGCTTCGTTTTTGTCGCACACGCACAACGAAATCAAATTCCGTCGAATCCCATACGTCCGCGAAGATGATACACACCTTCAATACTTTCGATTCATGACTATATTGCCTGGTTTGTCGGGCGAACGTCGTATCAGAGATTTTCAAAGTTTTTCCAAAATAACTTTTCATGAGTTTTCTCGATTTTTGAGTTAATTTATCTTAGTGTCTACTGAATAGAAAAATAATCTAAAAATAGGATTTGAATTCTGTTTAGGTTGTCTAAATATCTATTCAAATATATTTTTGGGACTGTCGACGGATCGGCTAGAAATTGCCTTCCAAAATTGGGTTCTACAACAGTTTTTGAACTTCGAATTTTATGATTTTTCTTGATCTTTCAAGAATTTTCACATTATATCTGGGGCAAACTAGATCATTCTAATTGAAAGGTTTTGTAGGTGGTCAACTAGGCTATCTGCATAATTTATGGATCGAGAAACGATAGATTGTTTTGGAAGTAATTGTAGGAGGAATCGAGGGTACCTGGTGACCTGCTGCTGCGACATACTGTCGTTTGTTGCTGCGGCACAACAACTGTGGTCGCGCTGCGCGCGGCTGCGGTGGTTCCTGGCGGTGGCACACACCACAGGCCGTCGTGGGGAGTCGTTGGAGATGGGGAAAGACATCATAAGGTCGGGTTTAGGGTTTTTTTAGCATCTATTTTGGGGAGCTCTGCGGTGGTATATATATATACAATTATTATGCCTATCGAGTTTTGGTCGTGGTGAACAGTGCCCCCTACGGGTACTGTTTACTCGTGGAACAATAATTTTTTTCTATAAACCAATACTTTAAATAATACCAAAATCTTAACAAAAATATATATAGTGTTTTCCAAAAAAAAGTCTCAAATAAATTTCTATAATAATCTAAAATTATATATTAGTAAAATTTACCCATTCATATAATATGGTAAATATTTGCTATTTAATAAATATAGTCCCTAAAGTTCTAAAAATAATTCTAATATTTTAAAACAAAAATAATAGAAGATAAACATAAATAAATTCTACTATAAAATGCCTAAATTAAGATAAATAAGAAGTTTTAAAATTTCATGGGGTTTAAATTAACTAAACCAAATTTTGATATGTTATAATATGACTCATCTGACGATCCAACAATGCCGTGTTGCTTGAAGGTTGTAATTGGTCATCTCTATATAATTTTACATTTTATTGAGTCCAGGACTTATGTACATCAAGTTGCACTTGGTACCAGAAGTCTACTCAAATATAAACCTAATAGTCCACTTATACTGCCCAAAGCCTATTTACGAAAAGCCCAACCCATTCAAACAAAAATCTTTCCAAAATAAGCCAAAAATCCATACCATTTATGTACACAAAATTTGGATCAAACTCTGGCCGAACTCGGCCTTGAAAGTTTTGGTAATTCCATACAGTTGTGCAATCCCAGTTATTGTGGCTTCCAACATTCGAAAAAATTTAAATACACCCAAATTTTGGTTGAACTCTGACCACAAAAATCCTATAAATAGGCATGGATTTCACATTCTTACTCACTCCGCTCTTCTCATCTTTCTTATCTTATAGAGTGGTACCAAAAAGCTTTAATCTTCCTATCTCCAAGATCAACTCCTCAACCTTCTAGTTCCAAGTGTGCTCGCTGTTAGAAGTCTGAAAGAGTTGTACAGAGCTTGGCTCAAGAAGTTTTCTCTATCTAGAATTCGTTGTGTCTTTCATATCAAAGTACAAAGTTGTAGGAGTTACAAGCACTTCAAATTCAAAGCTTGTGTTTCACTAATGTGACTATAGTAAATTTAACTCCGAGCAAGAGTTCTCGAGCCTGGACTAGTCCTCTCAGAGGGATACCAGGAGAAAAATGTTGGTGTTTATGTTTGCTCTCTAAACTCGCTGCTTTTTATACTTGTCTTATTTACATATATACATTCATATATTTTTGGTCACTGTCTTCACATAGAATAATTTTTAATTGGATAAGCTATATCCTCTACACTCTATTCAGCCCCTCTAGAGTTGCCTAACGGTCGTTCAATTGTTATCAGAGTACGATCTCTTATTACCAGACTAGTGTTCCTATTGTTATGTCAACTATTTGATCTATCCACACCAACAATAGTGAAGGACAGTCAACAAATAGGCCATCCCTATTTAACGGTACCAACTACACATATTGGAAGACACGTATGAGTTTCTGCCTGAAGTCTATTAATTTTAATATGTGGTCAGTTGTAGTAGATGGTTATCACAAACCACCTAGAATAGTCATAGACGACAACCTTACCGAGAAGTCTCATGACAAATATGTAGGAACGAAATCGTAAAGCAGAATACTCTAAAGGGGGTGAATAGAGTAGGCAGCGGAATATTGCTAATAAAAAATCTTGTTAGCAGGTAGATCACAGATATAAAAATAATCACAAAGTAAATGATAGAAATTAAAAGTGATCATAAGGCAAACGCAAACACCAAGATTTATACTGGTTTTTCTCTTATGAGGACTAGTCCAGTCGGAAGAACTCTAGCTTCCAGTTGAATCCACTATTGAAAAATCTCGCAAGTTTTTATACGAAGTCCTTGCAACTTCTACAGACGCGAGCTTTGATACGAAGAACTCGACCAACTTCAATTGTGAAGAGTTGAATCTTCTATCAAGCCTCTGATTATAATTGCTCTTGAAACTTCTAGACCGTACCGCACTGGCATATCGACTAGAGGATTGTAACTGGCTTGGGATTTGAAAATGAAAGCTTTTTAGAACTCTTTGGAAGAATGTAAGCTTTAGATGACAAGAGATTGAAAGTGAATTGGTGATTTGAAATGATCGAAATGCTTCTATATTTATAGTTTTTCCAAAGACAGAACTCTGACAGAATTCGGGCAGAATTCGGACAGAACTCTTTGTAACAAACCGCAACTTAAGGATGACCAAGTTCAAAATCAAACGTTCACTAACGTTCCACTTGGCCGAACTCTGGCCGAACTCTGGCCGAGTTCTGCTAGGGTTCTGCCAGTTTATTTTTGAGAAAAATCAATTTTGGCTTTTTGAGAAGTCCTTCAGAAGCTTTTTATAAAAAGAATATTTTTCAAAAACATAGGTCATTTTTAAAGAGATAGGTCAGTTTTGAAAAACAATTCCGGACAGCCTATTTGCCAGTACGACTTGGTGTACAATGTATTCCTAGACTCAATAAAATAAAAAATTATATTGCTTTGACAGAAATATATTTGGAATGGCAAACGGCTTCAGTCTTGAACATCGTAGAGATACATTGTTGAGCAGTGTCCAAAACGTCGTAGATAAACATCTAAATTGACTTGCATTTATATCGAGACAGAGATTGATCAATTATTAAAATCAGGTTTGACCATGACCAATGGGCCAACAATCTCCCCCATTTTGATAATTGACAAACCTTGCCTATATAACATCTAAGTTTGGATCAATTCAAAAATGTATCAAAAGAAATTGTTCATAACCTGTATTCATGAAGATGTTAGATCTATTTCTCTCCCGTTGTCACTTAGCAAAATAATTGCAAAAGAGAAAGCTCCCCCGCAATAAATGCATAAGTAACACACAGTGAAGAAACACAAAAAAAATATAAAACATTCATCACAGGCATGGTAGAAAAAAAAATTGTATAAACAATTCAGGCATGTTATTTGTCACAGGCAGTTTTAATATGATACAAAAAGAAAGATAATGCTAGAATAAAATTGAAACAAATAAAGTGCTGAATGATAAACTAAAATGCCAAACTGAGGCATAATAAAAAACCATGTCTATGAGAAGTCACATAATAACTAAAAGAGTGCTGATAATAACTAAAATAAGAGAACTGATAAAATCTTGGAATGTCGAAGCATTTTCAAGTAAAGATAAGACAAAAGTATCAGTCTCAAAAGTCATAACAACTCAAAAGTCATCATCCTCATCATCATCGTCAGTTGCTGCAGCACCAGCATGTCCAGAAGGACCAGCTCCAGAAGTACCAGCGCCAGAGGTATGAGGAGTGGCACCAGTAGTACGATACCAATCGTAGGTGTTCCCTGGCTGGAACAGAGAGTGAATCGCCTCATCATCAATGCGGTATCCAAAAACAGAAGGGTCGCGAGGTAGAGAGCTAGCAGAGTGACCCGTCTGTGCAAATCTCAGATCGGCGAAGGAGTTGGCAATAGCCTGGAACCGAGTCACATCACGGAACTCACGTTCTCTGGAAGTGTCAACATAGAATGACTGCAGATCTGAAAGATGCTGATAAATACCCTCAAATGTCATAGGGTAGGAATGAGGAGGTCCAGGTGCTGTGAGAGTAAGTGCAGTATGTAGGAACGAAATCGTAAAGCACAATACTCTAGGGGGGGTGAATAGAGTTGGCAGCGAAATAATGCTAATTAAAAAATATTAGCAGCATGATCACAGAATAATAATCACAACTAAAAATGTAAAGGCGGAGATAAGAAAGCAAACGCAAAGACAGCGATGTATACCGGTTTCCTTCTGTTGAGGACTAGTCCAGTCGGTAGAACTCTTGCTACCAGTTGAATCCACTATTGGCAAAACTGCAAGTTTTCTTACGAAGTCCTTGCAACTTCTACAACGCGAGCTTTGATACGAAGAACTCGTCAAACTTCAATTTTGAAGAGTTGAATCTTCTATCAAGCCTTCTGATTACAATCACTCAGAAACTGTAGACCGTACCGCACTGGCAAACCGACTAGAGGATTGTAATTGGCTTGGGATCTGAAATTTAAAGCTCGAGAAAACTCTTTGAAAGACTAAAAGCTTTAAGTAGAGAGAAGATTGAAAGTGAATGAGTGAGTTAAAATGGTCGAAATCCTTCTCTATTTATAGGAGTTCTAAAGACAAAATTCTGGCAGAATTCGGGCAGAATTCGGGCAGAACTCGATGAGTAAATCTCGGTCAAATCCGCAACTGCAGGAGGACCAAGTTTAAAAGAATTCAAAAATCAAAACGGCCACTAACCGAACTCTTGCCGAACTCTGGCCGAGTTCTGTCAGGATTAGGTTTGGTTTTAAAAATAGTTTTTGGGAATTTTTGAAAACCTTTTTGAAAAACCTTTTTGAAGCTTTTGTTAATATAAATATTTTTCAAAACTAAGGACATTTTAAAAACATTTTGAAATTATTTTGGAATAGCCTATTTGCCAGTACGATTCAGTGTACAACGTATTCCTAGACTCAAATAAAGTAAAAAATACATTGCTCAAAGAAATACAGACTCGAACAGGCAAACCTCGCTTCGGTCTTGAACTGTGTAGATAGCTGTTCTTGATCATGTCCAAGAGTCCGAGATATCCTGACTAGCTTCATATATCGAGACAGAGTTTGATCAATTATTAAAATAAATTTGACCATATGACCAATGGGCCAACAATCTTCCCCATTTTGATAATTGATAAACTATGAATGATATAACATTTAAGCTTGGAATAAAATCAAAAATTGTTCATGTCCTGTATTTTCTTAAAAGAATGTTAGATCCTTATTTTTCTCTCCTGTTGTCACTTAGCAAAATAATTGCAAAAGAGAAAGCTTCCCCGCAATCAATGCATAAGTAACAAACATTGAAAAAACACAAAAAAATCATGACAGATGATAGAGAGAGAAAAAAATATAATGACATCACAGGCATGTATTTGTCTCAGACAGTTTATAATAAAAGCAGATAAAGATGCTATAAATAAGTAAATTAACTGATGTGAAACATAAACTACACATCACATAAAGATAAAAAGATGTTCAGAAGACATCAATAAATATCCAGTACAAGTCCTCAAAAGAAATACTGATAATAAAGTCTAGAAACTTGGAATGTCGGAGCATTTCCAAGTATACAGTAGATTATAACTAAGTCTCAAAAATCAACTAATATATCACATCTCCTCCTCCTCCTCATCATCATCATCAGCATGACCGGCATGTCCAGAAGGACCAGCTGCAGAGGTACCAGCTCCAGAAGGGTGAGGAGGAGCGCTAGTGTAAAACTCACCGCCATAATCTCGAGGAGGAGCACGGTCAGAACGGTACCAATCATATGCGTTACCGGACTGAAAGTAGGCATGAACAGCCTCATCCTCACTGCGGTAACCAGAGAAGGCTGGATCTCTAGGAATAGAACCGGCAGAATGTCCAGTCTGAGCAAATCGGAGATCAGCGAGAGAATTTGTTATCACCTGATAACGAGTGACGTCGCGGAACTCACATTTGCAGGCCATATCCGTCATCGAGACGTACAAATCTGAAAGATGCTGGTGTATGCCCTTAAAGGTCATGGCATACTGCTGAGGAGGTGGAGGAGGTGGAGCAGTAGTAGGAGCGGTAGCAGTAGTCATACTACGACGAGATAACTTCAGAAACTTGGGCTCACGGTCTTGAGTACAAGTTGACAGATCAATATCGAACCGCTGGAAGATGCGTAGGAGAATCATCGCATAAGAGAGATTTCTATCTCTTGCATGACAATGTCCCATCATCTGGATAATGGTCTTAGGGGCAGAAAAAGGTATCCCCTTAGAAATGTGATACATAGCAGATAGTTCAAGAGATGTGACATCATCCTTTGAAGTAGACTTCGGAAGGAGAGTGGAGTAGATGATGCGGTACAATTCATAATTAAACAAGTTCATGTTGTTTGTCTTGAACTTTCCAGAGCGAACTCGATCAGGTGCACAGAGTTCATCTTTGAAACTAGCAAGTGTCGTGCCGTCGGGGAAATCAAATTCAGTGATATCAACAAGTGGTTCACCTTCGTTAGGAATACCAAGGATTTCCGCTAAAAGAACATCATTGAAATTGATATCTAATCCGCCAACACGAGTACTTACGTCAAACGTGTTTAATATGATATTGCAGTAGAACAGTCTAATGGCATTATTGCTACCAGAAAATAAAGTTTAACAAAATATTGTAACCCTAATACCTCAAAATAAGGGCGGTGTTCTGGAAACACAGTCCACTTGATAGGTGCGCCTGTGCATGTGGATCTCATGGAAAAGTCTCCATACCACAGAAGGGGTTGATCTAGGATTTGAAAATAAAACCCGTCGAACGCGCCATCGCTCGATTGGACTGGCGTAAAGAGGGAATCCGTGGGTGGATTCGAAGATGAACCTTCCTCACTAAGATTGGTCGTCTTCTTCCTCTTGAAGGGGTTAAATCCCTTAGGTGCCATTTGTGCAATAAAAATAAATATGCAAAAAATTGAAAGGAGGGGAAATACGGAGTTATATCTCCCAAGATTCAAGTATGTTGTAGAGGACAACGATCTCTGCACGAATCCAAAATTTGGATGGATTTTACCACGTAGATTGGAAGAAGAGGAGTGGTGAAGAACTAGGGTTTTAGAGCTTTTCGCACGGCTGCTGTGCTGTGATGGTGGAGTTTAGAAGTAATGAAGAAGAAAGGATCTCGGGTTCTGGTTATATAACCTGATACCTTCAACCGAACTAGGGCCGAATTCGGTCCGAAGTCTGGCCGAATTCGCCTGGGGTTGGTTTGGAACACTTTCTTTTTTATTGGCTTATTTCAAAAATTTAATTCAAAGATTAGTAATTTCAACCTTCAATTAATATAATTAATATTATTTTATGGATTAAATATCGTTTACACAGCAGCTGTCTCAGATTAGCTATAGGAGTACTGTTCCAGCTGGCGGAGGTTCACCGAGGAACTCTTAAGTACCGCTTCGCTTCAACCGTAGTTGTGGTGACAGACAGACTCTTTATTAGCTTGTTTCTAACATAGTTTTTGCGTATTGAAATATAATCATAAAACAAAATTAATTAACATTATTGACGTCCAAAATTCTTAATTCTCAACGTAAATAATTGAAACGATCTTCTGCTAGAGGTTTTGTGAAAATATCAGCTAATTGATTCTCAGTATCTATGTACACAAGGTCAATATCTCCATTTTGATGATGATCTCTAAGAAAATGATGTCGAATCTCGATATGCTTAGTACGAGAATGACATACTGGATTCTTAGTCAAATTAATAGTGCTCGTGTTGTCACAGAAAATAGGAATATGTGTAAAAAATAAATCATAGTCTTCTAAGGTTTGTTTCATCCATAAAATCTGAGCACAACAACGTCCTACGGCGATATACTCTGCCTCTGTTGTTGATAGGGCTACATAATTTTGCTTTTTACTAAACCATGAGACTAAAGCCTTGCCTAAGAAATGACATGTGCCGCTGGTACTTTTTCTATCAACTTTGCATCCAGCAAAATATGCATCCGAATAACCAATAAGGTCAAAGGACTTAGTTTTGGGATACCATAAGCCAACAGAAGAAGTGTCCTTATGGTATCGAAAGATACGCTTAACTGCGTACAGATGTGATTCCTTTGGATTATCTTGAAAACGTGCACACAGGCAAACACTAAACATAATATCTGGACGACTAGCAGTTAAATAAAGTAAACTACCGATCATATCTCGATACTTACGTGTGTCGACCGACTTGCCTTGTTCATCAATATCAAGCTTTGTTGAAGTTGCTATCGAAGTGCCAATAGGTTTGACATTGTCCAGATCAAACTTCTTTAGCAAATCTTTTGTGTACTTGGCTTGATTTATGAATGTCCCATTGTCAGTTTGTTTGATTTGTAGTCCGAAAAAGAATTTTAGCTCTCCCATCATGCTCATCTCAAACTCATTCTGCATACACTTAGAGAATTCTTGACACAGAGATTCATCAGTAGATCCAAATATAATATAATCAATATAGACTTGTATTAAGAGAAGCGTGCTATTAAAAGACTTAATAAAAATGTAGTGTCAACCTTACCTTTTGAAAACCTATTGTCAAGTAGAAAAGAGCTTAGACGATCATACCAAGCACTGTTTGACATGAAATATAAAAGAATAGAACAATTATCAGAGGACCGGACTTTTATTTCACGTTACAAACTCGCTTGTACAAAGAAAGCCTAGGGACGAAAATCTAGGTACAACAGTCTAAGTACAATTGTTTATTTTAGATTCTGGAGGGTGACGATAGAGGCTCGGAAAGGCGACGGCAGCCCTGCCTTACTCCTTGGACGATCGGTATGCAGCCTTGGCTCCTGTGAAAAGATGGTTGGCGTTGATGAAGAAATGCTCTTCTTGCTCCTCTGTTGCTCTTCTGGCTTCTCTCTCTCTGTGTGTATTCTCTCTCTGACTATGGGGGGAAGTCTCTCTGTATATACGTATTTCTCTCTGTTATTGTATATATTTTTGTATATCTCTGCAAGGGAATGGTATCCTGTTATTTATAATAGTGGGATGTGATCATTAGGGTTGCCAATGATTAGCTCTTGGAGATGGCGGCGGCCTGGGGATTGATCAATCCAGGCCGTTCATTTCTGATTATGATGAATCCGAGCCATTAGGTGTAGATTACACCAAATCCCATTAGTAATTAATGCTGATTGGAATAAATCTTCCTCATAATGATCTTCTAAAAATTAAATTTATTCTCCTGCCACGTGTCCCAGATTATTGGGATTTGACCCAATCTTTAATGACAGCAAATCTGAGGAATTAATCGGTTTAGGACACGTGTCCTAGGAGCTGCTGGGGGGTCTGGACCGCATGACGAGTGAGCCGCATATGAATTTGAGCCGCATATGGTTAAGCCCACGTGTCAGGGCTGTCTGGGCAGTAGCCCTTACTTGAGCCCTTGAACCATAGGGGAGTAATCCTTGTGGGCCGCATAGGCACATATCCGCCTGAGCTGCATGGACATGATCCTCTTGAACCGCATGAGAAGTCCTCGCTCGAACCGCATGAGGCTTTCTTGACCTGAGCCGCATAATACAGATTCACTCTGAACCGTATGAGAAGTTTTTTGCTCGAGCCGTATGAGGCTTTCTTGGCCTGAGCCGCATAGGACTCATTCTGAACCGCATGAGACGTGAGCCGCATACGAACGCCCACGTGGCAAGGCCACGTGGCATTTTTATGGCTCTCAGGGGATTTGTGTCAGAGATCTCTTTTCTCTTCCCTAGAGATTCATCATCATGACAGAGTCATAATTACCTGCTTTTGCGTCAGGGCTGTCAACTTTTCAGAGGGGTCAGCCGTCACAGCAATTAATGCAGCATGGGTCAGAGGGGAGCACTGTCAGGCCACGTATCTTCTGAGCCGCATAGAATGCCTCGGGCTGCATAGCTCCTTATGTCGCATGACTTCCTGAGCCGCATGAGTTTTCTGAGCCGCATGGATCTTTCCTGGCCGCATGTGTCATTTTCTTTAGTATTTTCCATGCTTCTACAGGACCCCCTTCAAAGTTTTTAATTTGCAAAATTGAAATACTTTAAATAAGAAGCATGGCTGTGTTCCTCTAGCCGCATATGAAACCCTGACCGCACAGAAGTCCTGGCCGCATGGATTGTTCAGCCGCATAGGTGACTCAGCCGCATAGCTTCTTGCCATATCATTATTTGCCACGTATGGCAATCTTTAGTACTTAAATGTTGTTGATTTTTTAAAGGCCGCTTTTTGGTGCGGGATCCGAGGAGCTTGGCCTTCATTTTCGGCAGCTTATTTTGATAACCGAAGAGTCGGTTTACGTGTATGCACGGGGATCGAAACGCTCCATCTTTGTTTATGAATACAGATGACTTTAGCCGGAGGGACTTCTTTACCTTTTCTTTCGTTCACTCTTTTTCCTGTCTTCTCTTTCTGATCTTCCTTGTTTTCTCGTCGAAGCAATGGCTCCTAAGTCTTCTAAAGTTATTTCTGCCGCCGCGAAGGGCAAGAGGGTGACGTCATCGTCAGCCGTCGAGCCTGAAGCGTCCGAAGTGCCCTCTGACGTTCGTCCTGCCTTTAAGGGTAAGGGTTGCATTTGGATCTTGAGTACCTATGGCTCTGCTACGTATTTATGCACAAGCCTCCTGCCAAATTGATGGCAGAGCCGTATATGCTGTATGGGCCGTATGACTTCTCATGCCCGAACCGCATAGACCATGCCCCATGTTTGAACCGTAGAAGAAGGATTAAAACACATAAAGTCTCCTCTGAACGGAGCCGTATATATTTTTAGCAGGCTGAACCGCATAGCGTTTTATGCCGCATGAGTTCTTCTGTTAGAACTGTGTACATTCGTCCAATCTGCATAAGCTGTCGAGCTAGAGTCATATGGAACTCCCATCTGATTTGGGCCGCATGAGACTGTATTGACTCAAATCGCATAGGCTTCTTCGAAACTGTATTTCTTGAAACCCAACTGGACTGGAGCCGCATAAGACATTATTGACCTGGACCGTATAGGCTTGTGAGAGCTTCAGTAATTTTTTTGTTTTAGCCATCTTTTAATCCTGCTTCTTCTTTCTCTCTTTTTTTTCTTTTCAGTGAACCTCCCAACCAATCCAGCAGGAGAGCTCCTTGTGGGTTCAGCTCAGTATGCCGCAGACGTGCAGCTTGACGAGTTAATCCGTCGTATAGGGGATCAGCTTCCCACTAATGAACCTAGGGAGAGAGTGGCTGCTATTAATAAACAACCTTTCCGCTTTCTTTGTTCGGTGATGAATTCGAAGAAGTTGGATGAAGAATTTTTGAAACCGACTTTTCTCTTTGGGGACGCCTTTTTTATAAAGAACTTCCGATTACTGGATGTCTCAGAGCACTGGGATTTTTCTGTAGACGGGGTAGAGATTCATATCCCTGAGATGGAGCGGCATTATCCTCTTTCATGGTTTAACATGGTACCGCGGGGCAGGACTATGGTGGGCTCCCTGACTCCCACCCAACAGAGAATGTTTGTGAGCAAAATTTACTACAACAGACGTACGGGTTTAGTATGTGCAGGCAAGGAATCCGTGAGTCCGACTGTGATGGGGCTGCTCTCGGGCACTTTTGTAAACACAACTGGCCCTAATTTTACCTTCACCCTAGCTGATACTTTTCTGAATCAGCTCGCTCACAAGGGGTCTTATCCCATAGGCAGGTTGTCGCTGCTGAACTGGATCAACCCTATTCCTACCTGGACTAATCTCACCTCATGGATTTTGAGGCAGTATGGAGACTTCCTTCAGGAAATTGATCTCTATTACGCCGTCAGGGGTACCTGCTACGGGTTGCCCATTAACAAGCCCTTGTTTATGGCTCTATTGGAGCTGTATAATCTGCATACAGGGACTTTCTTTGCCTCCGGAGGAGAACTGGGGCTTGCTCTTCACGAAATAAACAATGTGTCTAGATTGCCGTGGGGATGAGAAGCTTTTGAAGTATATACACCGACGAACGAAGAACTCGAAGAGTTGGATCGACGGTTTCCTGGTTTCGTCGTCGTGTACCAAGAACTGTTGTGTCATCATAGCGCCTGCCATCAGATGGCTATCAAGAAAGTAAATAGTTCAGAAAGGAACGCCCCTCACACCAAGGCCTGGATTTTGTAACTTTTCACGTTGCGTCCTTCTGGTCAAGTTTCGTCTCGAACTCCTCGAACCCTGGAGGAGGTGAAGGATATGATGTCGAAGGTCAAGAAGTCGAAGTCTACCCGTGACCGGTTTGGGAGTAGCACTGACTCCCTCAGTTATTTCTACTATGGTACCCGGGAGATGTCCAATAAAGCGATCTTAGCTGGGTTCTTGATGGTGTGGCTACGCAACTGTGTAGTCTCGGGCGGCGCGGGTTCTATAGAAAGGATCAGCCGCCATTTCATTCTTCCTGCTGTAAAATTGGTCTTCAAGGTAAGACTGGCGCTCCTCCCGGCCATTGTGTGTAGCATACACCACGGCCTTTGTGCCTTTTCATCCAAAGTCATTGCTCACGATGTGTCGATGGACTTTAAACGGATAGAACTACCATACCACTACCTCATGGGGTGGTTATTGATGCACTATCGGTCGTTGATGAGGCCGGGACCTGATGAAAATGTTTTTGTTGATGACGCCTTCCTTTTCCGGTATCGTAATCAGCCTTGGGAACATGATACTATGCCGGCCTGACGGAGGGCATTGGCAAGAATTGATGGGCCCGAATTCTTCGTATCTCTCCCTGAGTTCACCTCCGGCGAAGTGAGGAGGGTATATGTTGACGGCGTTGATCCCCCCCAACTTTTATCTGAGAAGATGCTTCTTTGGTTACGCAACATCCGTCCCGCGCACCTGGTGTATCGTTACCGGAATAGAGTATACCTGGAGCCTTATCTGCCCAGTAGATTTTCCCGTCAATTCGGGTATAGTCAATTGTTCCTGGATCGCCCTAGCGCTTGCTTGAGCTTCGAGGGTAATGTGCTCGACGGCGTCCGGGCTTGGCATTATTATAATACGACCTATACCCGAGCTAGCTTCTCACTCCCTGATGCCAAGGTGGAGGGAGATATCTTGTATATAGTGGCTCTTTATCATGTTGCAGCGAGCAAACCTCCTGTTGGTTTTGATATGAATACTAGCTTCATTGTTGACACCGGTTTGGCTGAGAAACCAGAAGGGTCCAAGAAGAGGAAGAGGGGGGCAAACAGGGTTCCTGTGTCGGACTCAGAGTCTACTAGGGCGGATGAGGAAGACGACGAACAAGATACTGATGACTTATCTCATTCTTCGGGTGAGGAGGTTGGCAATCAACCTCCTGCCGTGCCGGCTGAAAGGGCCGTGGGTCAATCGTCTACTCTGTCTGACAAAGTGGTAGAGGATCAACCATCTGTGGCACCTGGCCCTTCGCGTAAGCGAAGCAGGCGCGTGACTACCGTTGATGACCGTCCTTATTCTACGAAGCACGCTGCGGTAAGACATCGCCGGCTGTTTATTGATGATGAGGACGTTGTTCCTGAGGTGATTTGGGCTTTAGCTGTTTTCTTTCTTTTTCTTCTATGTTATGGCCTAATTATTGTTTCTTTTGCTCTTCATAGGCGTCAGATGTGCTTGCTCCTCAGGACCCGATTACCGAGGCTGATCCGGTCCTATTTTATTTAGTCAGTAGTGTGTGCACCGCTATCATTGCTGCTGGGGTACTTCCGGTTGCGACCGAGGATTCCCACCATGCTGGAACCTCAACCCAGGGGGATGGGGGCTTTACTGCGCCCGTCCCTGAGACGTCCGAACCCCAACAAGATGACTCTGTGGGTGGGGAAACTACGCCGGCTGTGAACGAGCCGTCGTCTCCGCGCTCTTCCCCTGGTAATACAAATCGAACCATAGCTCGTGAATAAGCCTATGTGTTCTTGTCATCTTTTCTTTCAGATTATGTCGACTAATGGTTGATTTGGATGTTCAGATCTCAACCCTTCGTTGCCGGTGATTGATGTTGCTAGATCGTGCCCTACCGGAGAGGTCCTGACAGAACCTCTCTGTATCGAGGGACCTTCGTCTGGGCCGAGCTCGGGGTCCCGGGTAGCAGTGCAACTGGGACAAGAGATGATGCCCCCTGTGTCCTCCTCTGCGAATGTAGTTTCGGGGGTTAACCTCTCCTCCCTGTCGAGCATCCAGGCTCTTCGGGCGGCGGAAGAGGAGTTAGCCGCCATCCAAGCATCTTTCCGTATAGAATTTGCTTCCTTGGTGGCGGGTGCAATAACTTCTGAAGCTGCTCCTCCAGTATCGTCTGCCACTCTCCCTCTGACGCCGTCCTCTACGGAGGTCTTGGATGACGTGCTACAGGATGTGGTCGCCAGTTTCTATCGTCATTTGAAGAGAGGGGTCGAGGCAGCAGTGGAAAGGGGGACTCCCTTTACTCTGGCCCGTCGATGTGCCGGAGGCCAGATTACCATCCTTAAGAGACTCTCTGGAGGAGGGGAATTGGCTGCGCTTTTGGAGCCGAAGCTATTAGAAGCTGATCGTCTCGTGGCCAGTTTCGCTTGTTGCAACAGACTGATTTACCTGCAGCCATAAATCAAGAGTGCAACTTTCTTATTACTGCAGTTGAGAAGGTGATGGCTGTCCGGGAATCGCTCAAACCGGCTATATTGAAGGATCGCCGGGATCTGACTCGATTGCACGACCAGTGGAGCCGTCGGACTGAAGATTGCACAACTCGGGAAGCGGATGCTTCCCGCGGGGTAGCCGATACCCGAGAACATATCCTTGAACTCCAGAGAAAATTGGCTTTCCTGGAGTCAGAGCTTGAGATCGCTCATTTTGAGAAAGAGACTGCTATCTAGGAGGTTGATAAGTACAGTAGGGCTTCTGCTAATCTAGAGCTTGCCCTCAAGAAGATGGAGGACAACTGGCAGGCATATACTCTTCTGAATGATGCAGAGCAGTTATCCCAAGAAGTTGAGCGTCGAGCTAAGCAGAGGCTTGATCGGGGGACTGCCTTGGTGAAAAACCGTCTCTTGGAGTTGTGCAATGCAGAACTGTAGTCGGCTTTTTCCTCTTTTTTTGTTTCTGTTTTCTCACTTTCTGAAGGGGACATGATCTCGAAATATGTAATGCTTTTTTTCCTTCAAATAAAGAGTACTTTCAATTCTACCCTTCATTTGTATTGCTTGCTGTGCCTGTGATATTGCGGTGATGTTCTCCCCCGTATAGGGGATATATTTATGTACCTGTTACCCATGGCATACCTTGGTTTTAGGTACAGATAACAAGTTTTGGTCAGGATACCTAAAGCAGCCATGGCAAAGTGGTCATGGGTGCTCTTGGTTTTGGGAAAAGGAATGCCGTAGAGCAGCTGGGCTCCTGGGGCATGATGAGATGGTAGGTTTGTGCTAAGAAACTTAGCTGAGGATATTTGTGGGCCTATTATCCTTGGCGTACCCTGGTTTTAGGATACGGATAATAGGATGAGGGAGAACCGACATACTTGCTCAAAGGTAACGAGGACATGGCAAGTGGGAAGGTTTTTTAAACGTAGAGTCTTCCTACTCAGAGGTAATGAGAACATGGCAGGAGTGAACTCGATGGAGGATATTGATGGTCAACAGAGGACATTTGTGGACCCATTACCCTTGGCGTACTCCGGTTGTGGGTACAGATAATAGGTCGAAAGGGGATCATCATACTTATTCAGAGGTAATGAGGACATGGAAAGTATGAAGGTTTCTTCGACGGAGCCTTCCCATTCAGAGGTAATGAGGACATGACAGGAGTGGGCTCAATGAAGGAGGGCACATAGAACGACTCAGAGGTAATGAGGACATGGAAGTTCTATGTAGGGGGTGATTTGTTTTTGGCGGAAGTGGAACGGCTCAGAGGTAATGAGGACATGGCCGTTTTAGAAATTTGTGGATCGATTACCCTTTTTTGTGCACTAAAAGTACGGGTATTGAATCATGAGGGAGGATCTCCTTTAAGAAGAAAGTTCAGAGGTATGATCATACATAACTTTCTTTCTGAAAGAGTGACCGGAATGTGAGTTCAGAGGCACCAGCGGGTACATGACTCGATAATTTGGAATATTGTAGATGTGTGAGTTCAGCGGCGCCAGCGGGTACATGACTCGATGATCGGGGATATGGAGGATGTGAGTTCAGTGGTACCAGCGGGTACGTGACTCGAAAATCTGACAAACTATGAGGGTGAGTTCAGTGGTATCAGCGGATACATGACTCGAAAATCTAGAAATTTATGGGATGAGTTCTGTGGTACCAGCGGGTACGTGACTCAAAAATCTGGAATATTATGATGGTGAGTGTGAGTTCAGCGGTACCAGCGGGTACGTAACTCGAAAATCTAGAGAATTGTGAGGATGAGTTCAGCGGTACCAGCGGGTACGTGACTCAAAAATCTAGAGAATATCGTTTAGACATAATATTTCTTCAGGAACTTGCCGTTGACGGGCAACATGAGCAAGTCTCCATTTTGCTTAGCGAGGCGGTAAGCACCGTTGGAGAATACTGTCTATATGATAAATGGGCCTTCCCATTTTGGCTGGAACTTGTCGGCAGTCTTGTGAGTCATGACCATTGGTCTTCGGACTGCCAGAACAAGATCGCCCACTTGGAATGTTCTGATTTTGACCTTCTTGTTGAAGGCTCCTGAGATGCGTGCTTGGTACAGCTCGATCCTTTGCTGAGCTAGGAGGCGCTTTTCATCTAAGGTCGCCAACTCTTGCAATCGACGTCGGTAGTTGTCATTCGTCGTTAATTGATAAATGAGGGTGACGCAGAGTGAGGGTATTTGAGTCTCTAATGGGTGAACTGCCTCACTCCCGTACACTAGGAAGAATGGCGTATTCCCAGTGGTTGTTCGAACTGTGGTACGATAAGCCCATAAGCATTCGCCGAGTTTCTCGTTCCAGTCGTGTTTGTTGGAGGAGACAAACTTCTTAAGGAGTTTGATGATTGTTTTGTTGAATGCCTCTGCTAACCCGTTTGCTGCCGAGTTGTTCGACGTCGAAGCGATATTCTGAATACGGTGTTTATCGCAAAACCGATAGAATGCGTGGCTTGCAAACTGCGGACCATTATCATGGATGATCCTTCGGGGCAGTCCAAAGCGGTAGATGACGTGATGCTTAAGGAAGCTGATCATGTTTGAAGTCTTGAATTCTGCGAGTGGGACGACTTCCGCCCATTTGGAGAAGTAATCAGTGATCGCAAGTATGAAGCGATGTCCTCTGAAGGAAGGTGGGGTGATTGGACCAATGATATCCATTCCCCATGCTTCAAATGGCCAGGACGCCACCGTCAGATGTAGAAATTCGGATGGTTGGTGAATGAAGTCCGCGTGGACTTGGCAGGCTTTGCATTTTCTAGCATAATCTATCGCATCTGCTACCATCGTGGGCCAATAGTGGCCCATTCGACGAAGGCGGTCTTGCAGTTTTGGGCCAGGCTGGTGGGCCCCGCAGACCGTCGTGAGCTTCTCGTACGGCTTCTTTGGCTTCTGTATTTGACAGACACCGAAGCAGTAATCCATCGTAGGAGCAGCGATACAGTATTTTTGTCTCTGTATCATAGAAGAATCTGAGAGAACGTCGTCTGATGGAAGTGGCTTCCTTTGGGTTCTCGGGCAGGATGTCGTAGACGACGAAGTCGATGAATGGTTGTCTCCAGTCTGGGGCATCATCGATCGTCTGGGCAGAATAACTCGCCACGAATTACACATTGTTCTTAGGACAGACTAGTTCGTGGCCTATCACATCCACTGATTGGCGATCATAATTTGGGACTGCTAAGGAAGCGGCCAGACAGGCTAGGGCATCGACTTCAATATTTCGGAGTCTGGAGACGTGCTCGATGAAGAACCCCTCAAATGACGAGATGATATCGATCGCTATTTGGTGATAAGGAATCATGTCTTCGTGGCGGACTTCGTACGAGCCCCGGATCTGATTGACGATTAGTTGGGAATCGCCGTATGCTTCAAAGTATTCTACCCCCAGCTCTCTTGAAAGTTGGAGGCCAATAACCAGAGCGTTGTACTCGGCCACATTGTTAGAGCAGGGCTCGGTGAGGGAATAAGCACAGTTAATCACCAATCCGGAAGGGGAGATCAGCACTACCCCGACTCCGACGACTATATTGCCTTTAGGTCCGGTCCTTGAAGCACCGTCAAAGAACATTCGCCATATAGCCTCGTGAGAGGTTGCATGCGAGTCGGCGACCTCGTCTGGGATATCTTCATATATTCTGGAGGACTTCGAGCCTGGGTGGGCTGCTAAAAAGTCTGCCAGGGCTTGACCTTTGACTGCCTTTTGGGGGACGAAGATCATATGATAAGGGGACAACAATATTGCCCATGTGGCGAGTCGAGAGCTGAGTGCCCCTGGTTTAGTCATGAGGACCCTGAGAGGGTTGACTTATGAGATCACATGTATCATTTGTCCGGTGACATAGTGTCGCATTTTCTGAATGGCGAACACCAGGGCGAGGTATTCCTTATCCACAGCGGTGTATCGGTGCTCTGGCCCAATCATTATTCGGCTGAGATAATATATGGCCTGCTCATGGCCTGCATCATTGTTCTGTGCCAGCAAAGCCCCGAGGGAGTGTTCCATTGCTCGTACATAGAGCAAGAATGGTTTTCCAGGAACTGGGGCCACCAAAACTGGAGGATTTGACAAATATTCTTTGATGCTGTCGAAAGCCTGCTGGCATTCCTCGTCCCATACGAATGAGACTCCTTTCTTCATGAGGTGCGTGAATGGTCGGCATCGCCCGGAGAGGTTGGAAATGAATCTTCTGATATAAGCTAGCCTCCCTTGAAGGCCTTTGAGTTCGCAGAGATTTCTCGGGGGACCCATCTCCATGATTGCTTTTGTCTTCTCAGGGTCTACATGGATACCCTTTGCAGTGATGATGAAGCCTAAGAACTTCCCGCTGGATACGCCCAGAAAGGACTTCGTAGGGTTCATTTTCAAATTGTGCGCTCGCATTAGGTCGAATACCGTCCTTAGATCCTGCAGATGATCTCCTTTGCAGCGGCTCTTAACGGCTATATTGTCAACGTAGCACTCCACTGTCTTGCGTAAGTGGTCTCTGAAGATGATGCTCATGGCTCTTTGATATATGGTGCTGGCATTCTTCAAACCGAAAGGCATGACTGTGTAGCAGTACGTGCCAATTGGTGTTCGGAATGAAGTATGCTTTTCGTCATCAGGAAACATTTTGATTTGGTTGTACCCCGAGAAGCCATCCATGAATGACATGTGTTCGAAGCCGCAGGTATTGTCGATCATGATGTCTGTGATAGGAAGGGGGAATTCATCTTTGGGGCATGCCTCATTCAGGTTGCGGAAGTCGATGCAGATTCGAATCTTCCTTCTTGAGGACGGGTACTATGTTGGCGACCCAGTCTAGATGTTGCTCCTCACGAATGAAGCCGCTGGCTATCAGTTTGTTGACTTCGGCTTCGATCGCGTCCATGATGCCTGGACGGAAGCGTCGCTGTTGTTGCTTGACTGGCTTCGCATCTGGTCGAATGTTGAGTTTGTGAAGAGCGATGTCAGGATTTAACCCTGGCATGTCTTCATAGCTCCAGGCGAACACATCAATGTACTCTCTGACAAGTTCTAACAGCGACTCTCGTTCTTCGTCAGTTAGGCTTTTACTGATGAAAATCGGTTTTGGAGAAGATTTGCTGCCGAGATCCATTTGCATGACCTCATCTTTAGTAGGAGGTTCTCTCAGTTCGAACCGCTTTTCCTATTGTGCGTCTAATTGCTGGGCCCATGGCTCTAGTTCGAGGATTTTAGGGATGTCTTCGTCTTCCTCGTAAGTGTCGGCGAATACCATATTGACTGACATGACTTGTCTGAACACATCTCCGATGCTGGTATCTGAGTCGGAAGTTGGTGATCCGGTTGAACATGACTGCCAGTCGCATTCTTCATCTGAACTTTCAGGGGTCGTAGTAGGCGTTACATACCCTAACCCGCATCGAGTTTTGTTATAGTAGTTCCGTGGTTTGACCGCCGGGACTGGCGGCTTCGAAGGTAATCGTCGTCCAGCGCCGTAGTTTAAACCTGGCGTCGTCTCCAGATCATACCCCTATTTCTGCATGAGATATTTGGATTGAGGGCTATAGAGATACAGAGGCAGTCTCCCGGCATCTGACCCGAGGTCGGCTTCTTCTATGGTGAGGGGATACGGGTTGTTAGTCCGGTCGAAGATGATTGGATGGTCTCCTTCCTCGAATATTCGGTAAGCGTCTTCTACTGGAGTAAGCTGGATCGCGGTGTACACATTTGTCACCTGTGTGTGTAGGTGAGTGCCTATACCGTGTTCCATAGCATACATTGTACATAGTTTATTGAGCTCGGTGTAGTTCAAAGATAACCCTTTATTGAGGAAGTAAGGTATCTTTTCTAGGGGGATTACATTATCTGCGGAGGGAACATCCGTGTGGGCGGCCATATACTTGGCTAACTATGGTTCCTCTTCGGCTATCCCCTGCGTGAATGAAGACTGAGAGGACGACCTGGGAAGCTTGATTGTCAGTGGTTCAGTTGATGGAGCAGAGCGTGGAGTTGTTGGCAGACTAGCGACCCCCAGTTTGGCATTTGATGTGGGATGAGGAGTGGCTGGTTCGCTAGAAGTGTCAGACCTTGCATCGGGGTGACGACCCTTCCTGGGAAGGCGTATCGTCATGGGTCTGTCCGAGGGTCTCGGCACTTGGCCGGACCTTGGCAGCCGGATTATCATTTGCTCCTCCTGCGCTGAGAGGCTGATTGAGTCCTTCCGCAGAGTGGCGGTAAGGGGTACAGACTTGCCCAGTTTGCGAGCTTGGAGGTGGATCGCCAGGGGTCCTTCTGATACCGTGGCTGTCTCGGTATGAGTTTATGCGTCTCCTTCATCAAGGTGCCTCTTCGATTTTTCGTATAGGCAGGAGTCTGAGTAGTAGGATTCGACCCCTTTGAAGGGATCGATATCAGCAAATTCCGTCTTCACGAAGCCGTATTTATCGACATATTTGAAGCACTGGTATAGCGTGAAAGGCACGATCATGTAATCGTGTATCCATGGGTGCCCCAAGAGGATGTTATAAGAAGTGTCTGCATCTATGATGTAGCAGGTGACTTCGGATTGGAGGTCGCCAATTTGACACTTCAGACGAATCTTCCCAATAGGGTAGCTCCTGCCCGAATTGAAATCGCTGATGGCGGTGCTTGTAGGTGTCAGACGATGCATTGGGATGCAGAGATAATGTAGCAGGCCCTTCGGGATGATGCTTATGGAAGAGC
The DNA here is from genome assembly GCA_029216955.1 of Iris pallida. NCBI lineage: Eukaryota > Viridiplantae > Streptophyta > Magnoliopsida > Asparagales > Iridaceae > Iris > Iris pallida. The sequence goes on from JANAVB010009596.1 coordinate 39,288,209, forward strand.
CAGGATCTATGTGCATCCGATCCACCTTCACGTCGCCGATGTACCCCGTATTGTATAGCGGGCGATCGTGTAGGTTGGTCTTGATGAGCATGTCCTGTGGAGTGAAGACGATATTAGGCATTACTCCCGTGCAGGCACTGTCTTGGAGATCCACGGGCGAGTCCTCCCCGGTGAGGTTGGATTGAACCAGATAAGCATCGACATTTTGGAGTGCTTCGCTCAATGCAATACGAACGTCCTTGGAGAGCCTTAGGAGTTCGTATAGTGACACCTTGGCCGGTGTGTTAGCCAATTGTGCTATGATGTCAAAGTTGTAGGGTCTCTCTAGCCCTTGGACTGCTTCTTTTAGGAGGGATTTGTCGAAGCGAGTCTCCTTCGGCCTAGGCTTGTCGGTCGTCGAAGGCTGAGCCGGTCCCGGAGCATCAATTGTAGTTGGTTGATGATTTTCAGCTGGATTGTCAACCACAGGTTGGGATTGTGATCCGGATCGCGTGACGACGGCTGTAGCTTTCTCGTTGTCTGTCGAGATTGTGTGGCAGGTCCTGACTTTTCCACTTTTCTTTTTATCGGTGGTAGATGGTGTGGGCCGAGTCACTTCTGACACTAAGTCTGGATGGACCCACATGACCTCCCCTCGTAATGTGGTGAGAGGTACTAGACCAGCAGCCTGATCTCGGGGAGGTGGAAGATTGGTAATTTCTATTGTCACCAGAGGGACGGGGATCACCCCGTCTTGAGTCTTCATCGGAGGGAAGCTGCCGAATTGTACGGACACCATATTGGCCGCCACAGTTACCTCTTCGAAATCGATGGCCAGAGCGTTCGAATCGATGAGGTTCTGGATGTACCATTTCAGCTGGTAGCAATCGTGTGTAGCATGATGAACATAGCGATAATAATGGCAGTATTTTGGGTTCTCTATCTCTGCCGGCCGCGGTTCCCGTCTTGGTGGGGGAAGCTAAATTCTGTCCCCTTGTATGAGCATGTCCAAGATGGGCTTGACGTGACTGTCTTCGAAGGAGTAATCAATTTGCGGCCATTGTTTGTCTGCTGGCTTCGGCTCAGGTTTTTGTGCATTATCGGCCACCATAGCCTGCTTTCCCTTGCTGTCCCGATTGTTAGAGGGGCTATCCCTCTTATCATTGTTGGGACGCTTGCCCTTGTTTTCTTCTTCCGAGATGTGTAATCCCAGTTGGCGAGCCTTCTTCAGTCGTTCCTCGGCGCTTGTGGCGCTGATGATGAATGTCTTCCAATCTTTGAATTGACTTTCGTCCATCCAGAGACTGATTGTTGGGAGCAGTCTCTTTTGGCAAATTTCAATTAAAGAGGAATCTGGATTTCCGGAGGGCAGCTTCATGGCGGTTTGGCGGAACCGCTCAATATAGTTCCTTGTCAACTCCTTCTCTCCTTGGACGACGTCCATGAGGGTGGACATGGTAACGTCCTGCCCTACTTCGTAGAATCTCTCCAAGAACAGGCGCTTGAAGCTGGCGAAGGAGTGGATGCAGTTGTCTGGCAGATTGCGATACCAATCGAAGGCGACTCCTTCCAATGCCCCAATGAATAATCGCGTGAGGGTAGCATCATCATGGGGCAGATGGTCGATGGTTACCTCAAAGTAAGTGATATACCGACTTGCTGAGGTCTTGCCATCATACGGGTTGATATTGAACGGCTTATATTTTGGTGGGAATGGAACATCCCTCCATTCGGCAGGGTATGGTTGCCGCATTCTGAGGTCTTGAGCGTTTTTTTCGGGCATGGAACATGGCTCGGAGCTCCTGGACCTCTCTTCTTACTTCTCGGGCCTCATCGGTCGCGGTAGGGGCTGTTGTTTCGAGAGGATTATTGCTCGAGTTTGGAGCCGCTGAGTTCGAATCCGTATTGACCGCGGGACCCGTACTTGTTTGACCAGGCGTTCCTCCTTGTAGAGTTGGCAGGGCCGTTTTAATCTCGTCTACAGACTTGACCAAAGCAAGTAATATGGCTTCGGGATTGTCGATGCGCTGGCGATCATTGGAGCCACCTTGATTGCTGTCCGTCATAAAAACCGTCTTTACATGAGGAGTGATGAAAGGAACGGTGGAGGATGTGCCCTCCGAGTCGTACCCATGCACCGAGAAGTCATCGGGATAGGTGGAAATGTTCTCTTCGGGCTCGGACTCGGAGGGAACAGTATCCCCAGCTTCAGAGCTTGCTTCGTCTTGAGAGTTACGGATGTCCTCGGGGACATCAGCGTCTGTTGTACCTGATGGGAGAGTTGTTTCCCCGGGCTCGGCTCCTTGAAACATCGGATTGTTATGGATGTTCGGAGGAGTGCTACCCCCAGTTCCCTCAACCCCCAGCGATGTGGATGATGAATTTCCTATCGCGGTAGATTTCGTCTTTGAACGGGTGTGTTAGAATACACCGATAGAGGACAACCGTTTAGACGATAGTTTCTTAGCTGTAGTGGTTGATATCTTGGGACTGGAGATACTTGTCTTTTTTCCTCTCCCTTCGGCGGGGACCTTTTGAGCGGAATTGTAGGAGACAACAGGTGGTGCCTCATCTTCTGAGCTCGGATGCCGTAGTCTTTGGAAGACGGATGGCCGGTCTTCTATTGCTGCGGCACTGTTGCAACAGCAGTTGACGATGATTTGGGTGCAGTGATGTCCAAGCGAGGACTCTTTGCATGCTGAGGCTCCTTCTCTTTCCTTGTGCTTGTGGAGGATCGTCTCACGCAGGTCAGAGGAACCACTTTGTCTTTTTGCCGCCGGGGGCTGGACTCGAGCGGTTCTATACAACTTCCCATCAGAGGCCCGTATGATAATCAACGGGACGCCCCAATAGTTAGAGGTTGGGACAGCTGCATGGCTTGGTGAGCCCGCGCTGCCTGGCTTGGTGAGCCCGCGCTGCCCTAGACTTCCTCCTTTTAGTACTTGCGGGTGCGTAATAGGAGGAGTCCAAGTTGAACGCCACAGAGTCTGGCTTATCATCCAGAGAACCATCAGAGTCAGGACCGCATGAGAGACGGTCAAAGACTGATCGAGAGAAGCGTGGAACGGACGCTATACGGCTAGAATTGGGTATCGTACAGGCTGTCTGCATGCGATTGTCTTCTGTCGTTGGATGAGTTGTTTTATACGGCTAGGAGTCACGAGCGTGCAGGCTGGCCGCATGCGGTTGGCAATTGTGGCCGCATGGGTTTTCTGCAAGCGATTGACTTTCTTACCCGTATGAGTTTCATCAATGTGGTCGGCAACTGTAGCCGCATAAGCTATGCGGCTGACAGATTTGGCCGCATAAGTTTTCTCCATGAGGCTGGCGGATGTAGCCGCATGAGCTTTCTCCCTACGGCTGGCGGATGTAGCCGCATGAGCTTTCTCCCTGCGGCTAATACACTTATGCGGCTCGAATCTCATAGAGTTCCTCTTTGCCCCTACAAGTCCAGCATCATAGTATTTTCTTCTGCCGGACTTGGGGACAGCAGAGTTGTCTACGGTCTGAAGTGGGGCAGCAGGAGAGTCCTTCTCACCGTCTTGAGCAACAGAGGATATCCCATCGAGGGCTTGGGGAGGAGCAAATGATTTTGGCCTCCACTCTTTGCGAGCCTTCGTCTGCGGGCGCGCTTCTGGACCGGGCCAGCGCTTCCTTCGGAGAGCATCTCTTCAAATGCCTGTTGGTCGAAGCGGACGACCATCTTTTGTTGCGTGGAGCCAAGTTTGGCTGCATCCGATTGCGTCACCAACTCCTCAGCCGTGGAGAAGTTAGTCCCCAGCAGAGTCGCCATCGTGTTTGCCATGAAATATAAAAGAACAGAACAATTATCGGAGGACCGGACTTTTACTTCATGTTACAAACTCGCTTGTACAGAGAAAGCCTAGGGACGAAAACCTAGGTACAGCAGTCTAAGTACAATTGTTTATTTTAGATTCTGGGGGGTGACGATAGAGGCTCGGGAAGGCGACGGCAGCCCTGCCTTACTCCTTGGACGATCGGTATGCAGCCTTGGCTCCTGTGAAAAGATGGTTGGCGTTGATGAAGAAATGCTCTTCTTGCTCCTCTGTTGCTCTTCTGGCTTCTCTCTCTCTCTCTGTGTGTATTCTCTCTCTGACTATGGAGGGAAGTCTCTCTGTATATACGTATTTCTCTCTGTTATTGTATATATTTTTGTATATCTCTGCAAGGGAATGGCACCCTGCTATTTATAATAGTGGGATGTGATCATTAGGGTTGCCAATGATTAGCTCTTGGAGATGGCGACGGCCTGGAGATTGATCAAGCCAGGCCGTTCGTTTCTGATTGTGACGAATCTGAGCCATTAGGTGTAGATTACACCAAATCTCATTAGCAATTAATGCTGATTGGAATAAGTCTTCCTCATAATGATCTTCTGAAAATTAAATTTATTCTCCTGCCACGTGTCCCAGATTATTAGGATTTGACCCAATCTTTAATGGCAGCAAATCTGAGGAAATAATCGGTTTAGGACACGTGTCCTAGGAGCTGCTGGGGGGTCTTGACCGTATGACGAGTGAGCCGCATATGAATTTGAGCCGCATATGGTTAAGCCCACGTGTCAGGGCTGTCTGGGCAGTAGCCCTTACTTGAGCCCTTGAACCACAGGGAAGTAATCCTTGTGGGCCGCATAGGCACATATCCGCCTGAGCCGCATGGACATGATCCTCTTGAACCGTATGAGAAGTCCTAGCTCGAACCGCATGAGGCTTTCTTGACCTGAGCCGCATAAGACAGATTCACTCTGAACCGCATAAGAAGTTCTTTGCTCGAGCCGTATGAGGCTTTCTTGGCCTGAGCCGCATAGGACTCATTCTGAACCGCATGAGACGTGAGCCGCATACGAACGCCCACGTGGCAAGGCCACGTGGCATTTTTATGGCGCTCGGGGGATTTGTGTCAGAGATCTCTTTTCTCTTTCCAAGAGATTCGTCATCATGACAGAGTCATAATTACCTGCTTTTGCGTCAAGGCTGTCACCTTTTCAGAGGGGTCAGCCGTCACAGCAATTAATACAGCATGGGTCAGAGGGGAGCACTGTCAGGCAACGTGTCTTCTGAGCCGCATGGAATGCCTCGAGCCGCATAGCTCCTTATGCCGCATGACTTCCTGAGCCGCATGAGTTTTCTGAGCCGCATGGATCTTTTCTGGCTGCATGTGTCATTTTCTTTAGTATTTTCCATGCTTCTACAAGCACGAGGGGCTTGTTTTAAACCGTATAAAGCTTTCTTCAACTTGAAAACATGATCAGGGTTTTTAAAATCTGTAAAACTTGGAGGTTGTGCTACAAAAACTTCTTCTTTTATAAAACCATTTAAAAATGCACTCTTAACATCCATTTGAAATAATTTGAAATTATGAAAACATGTAAATGCACATAACATGCGAATGGATTCTAATATCGCAACTGGGGCATAAGTCTCATCGTAGTCAATACCTTCTTCCTGATTGTATCCTTGAGCTACGAGTCGAGCCTTATTATGAGTCTCTAAACCATTCTCATTAAGTTTATTTCGAAATACCCAACGGGTGCCAATGACCGGATGATCAATAGGCTTGGGAACAAGTTCCCAAACTTGATTCCGTTCAAATTGGTTTAATTCCTCTTGCATAGCATCTATCCAAAAATTATTACTACATGCTTCATCAATGGTTTTGGGTTCTAGCTGTGAAATGAATGCAACACTAGAAACAATATCTCTACTGGATGTACGAGTACTTACACCTTTGGTAATATCACCAATTACCAAATCATTTGGATGATCAGCCGTAAATTTCAATCTTTTCGACAGACTCTGAAGGTAGCTGGTTCCTGGATCTTCTCTAGGAGGATCAGCTAGTGCCGAGCTTGGTTGAGAATCAACTGTTGTTGAGCTTGGTACAGTTAGATCTTCGTCATTGTCATCGATAGTCATTTGATTCAGTTCATCAAAGGTGACGTTGATTGACTCTTTGATGATCATAGTTCGTTTGTTGAAGACTCTGTATCCTTTGCTCTTGGCCGCGTAACCTAAAAATATACCTTCATCAGCCTTTTCGTCAAACTTTCCCAAATTTTCTTTTATATTAAGAATAAAGCATTTACAACCAAATATTCTAAAATATGAAACTGATGGAATTCTATCAAACCATAACTCAAATAGAGTCTTGTTCGATTTGGGTCGAATTAGAACTCTATTGAGAACAAAATAAGCTGTATTGACAGCTTCAGCCCAGAAATATTTGGGTAGACTAAACTGGTTTAACATCACTCTGGCCATTTCGGATAGAGTTCTATTCTTACGTTCCACAACTCTATTTTATTGTGGAGTCCTAGGGCAGGAGAACTCGTGTACAAAACCGTATGTGTCACAAAATTGCTCAAACTCTACATTTTCGAATTCGCCTCCATGATCGCTTCTAATACGAGTGATCATGTAACCTTTTTCATTCTATACTTTCTTACAAAAGGCGACAAATTTGGATAATGCATCATTCTTGCGTGTCAAGAAGTATACCCACGTGTATCTAGAGTAATCATCTACAATTACAAAAGCATATAACTTACCTCCGAGGCTAGCAACTCTGCTAGGACCAAATAAGTCCATATGTAGCAATTGTAGAGGTCTAGTAGTACATACTGCGTTTACTGACTTGAATGTGGATCTGGTAGCTTTGTTCTTTTCACATTGGCTGCATACCGAATCCTTCTTGAATGTTATGTCCGGCAAACCGCGTACTAGCTTCTTCGTGGATAATCTTGAGATTGTGTCCATATTTGCATGACCGAGTCTCATATGCCATAGATGACTCTCATCACTTTTAGCCATTAAGAATCTACCTGAAATGTTAGTTTCTTCCAACAAATAGAAAACATATATGTTGCCTTCCCTGATACCTTCAAAGATAGTACTACCAGTTGAGCTATCAACTATAGTACATTTGTCTTTGCCAAAGTTGATGCCATAACCATGATCAGCTAAATGACTTATGCTGAGTAGATTATGTTTCAACTCGGTAACCAGACAGACATCCTTAATCACAGGATAGGAAAACTTACCAACATCACCGATACCAATAATATACCCTTTCAAGTTGTTACCGAAGGAGACATAACCTTCCTTTTTTTCTTCGACAGTGTTGCAAATAATGTAGCATCATCGGTCATATGTCGTGAACAATCGCTATCGAGGATCCATTTGCTTTTAGCATATGAAAGGTGTTCCACCTACAAAACAATTTGCAGATGAAACTTTTGGTACCCATTTCTTGTAGGGTCCTGAAATGTTAGCTTTTGGTATCCAAGCATAAATATTTAAATCAACAAGCTTTCTGATTCTACATGCAGGAAAAATATGACTAATGAGGCCACAATAATGACATTTAGCATGTTGAGTGTTGAAAGCTGAGTGGTGTGCATGGTTGGTAGGTTTAGGTTTTCTAGTATAGAAGAAAGCATACCTATAATCCTGTTTGGGCTTAACATTTTGGGGTAAAGGTTTGATATGGTTAGATCTGACAGTGTTTGGTTTAGGAATGTTCCAATTTTTCGATAAGTGACACGTGTTAGGGTAGAAAGCAGCAGTCTCAGGCTGTTTTCCTAACCTAATTTCCAATCTTTTGGAAGTGTCGTACAACTTAGTATAATCAGAAGTGAGTGTTTCCATTCTGATTTGTGTACATCGAAGACTTTTCTTCTCTTTAGAAAGTTCTTCTTTCAGTTGGTCAATAACCTTGTCTTTTTCTTCGGATGACTTGGTAGTCTCGTATAATAAGAGCTTAATAGAAGAAAGCTCACCAGACTCACTAACATTATTTCTAACCTCAGCTAGTAGGTCGGTAAGTCTTCCTATTTTACTTTTGTACTCTTTGAGTACCTTCTTAGAGGTCTAATATTTGCTACGCAGTTTTACGTAATCACTTATCAGTTCACTGAAGGCATCTCCTAATTGCTCATAGGTGAAGTCATCATATGTATCAACTACAGGTTTAGTAGGTACCTGATCGGATGCCATAAAGCATACGTTTGCAGCGTCTTCTGATTGTTCGTCTTCTGAGTCGCTGGCTTCACTGTCATGCCATATGCTGGTGTTGGCATACTTCCGTGATGTTGATCTCTTCAGGTTCCCTTTCTTATACCTGTTGCTCTTCTTGCTTGATGATGAGTTTATAGGATAATCCTTCTTCATGTGTTCCTTCTTCTTGCAGCCATAGCAGACAACATCATCTTGATACCAGTTGTTGCTGCTATTGTTTTCTTTGGCTCTCTTCTCATATCTCATGAATCTTTTGAATTTTCTTGCTAGGAGTGCTTGATCTTCAGCATCAGATTCACTGCTACCTGAGTCACCTTCAGCAGCTTTTCTGTGCTGAGCCTTGAAAGCGATCATCTTCTCCTTTGGTGCAGGCTCTTCAAAATCTTGTAGCTCCAGTTCATGAGTGAGTAGCTTACCCATGAGTACTTCGAGGGACATAGTTGTGAGGTCGTTCCCTTCAATGATTGCAGTAGCCTTTGGAATCCAGTTCTTGGTAAGTGCTCGCAAGAGTTTGCGAATCTTTTCATGGTTACTGTAATCTTTGCCTAGGGAGGACAAAGGATTTACAATATCCAAGAATCTTTCGAACATCTGAGTAACTGTTTCGTTGTGCTTCATCTTGAACACCTCATACTCTTGAGTAAGTCTGCTAACCTTTGATTCTTTGACTTGAGTCGTGCCTTCATGTGTGACTTCAAGAAGCTTCCATACTTCATTAGCAGTTGTGCAGATAGACACCCTGTTAAATTCAGTTCTGTCTAAAGCACAAAATAAAGCGTTAATAGCACGTGCGTCAAGACTGGTCTTTTTTTTCTTCCTCTGTATATCTGTTATGGGGTTTTTCAACTAAAACTCCATCAACATTTATACGAGGTGGCTTTTGGTAGCCATAAATAACAATAGACCATAAATCAAAGTCAAGTGATTTCAAGAAGAAACTCATCCGTGTTTTCCAATAGGTATAATTCGTACCATCAAACAGTGGAGGTCGGTTTATGGCCTGGCCTTCTCTTGTGAATTTCACAGTTGCCATGTGTTGTGCTGTGATCTATATAACAATTAGTTAAATAAATAAATAATTGCAATGTTACCTTGCTTTACCTGTAACACCCGCTCTGATACCAATTGTAGGAACGAAATCGTAAAGCACAATACTCTAGAGGGGAGAAGAATAAAGTTGGCAGCGGAATAATGCTAATTAAAAAATATTAGCAGCAAGATCACAGAATAATAATCACAACTAAAAATGTAAAGGCATAGATAAGAAAGCAAACGCAAAGACAGCGATGTATACTGGTTTCCCTCTGTTAAGGACTAGTCCAGTCGGTAGAACTCTTGCTACCAGTTGAATCCACTATTGGTAAAACCGCAAGTTTTCTTACGAAGTCCTTGCAACTTCTACAACACGAGCTTTGATACGAAGAACTCGTCCAACTTCAATTTTGAAGAGTTGAATCTTCTATCAAGCCTTCTGATTACAATCACTCAGAAACTTCTAGACCGCACCGCACTGGCAAATCGACTAGAGGATTGTAATTGGCTTGGGATCTGAAATTTAAAGCTCGAGAAAACTCTTTGGAAGACTGAAAGCTTTAAGTAGAGAGAAGATTGAAAGTGAATGAGTGAGTTAAAATAGTCGAAATCCTTATCTATTTATAGGAGTTCCAAAGACAGAATTCTGGCAGAATTCGGGCAGAATTCGGGCAGAACTCGATGAGTAAATCTCGGTCAAATCTGTAACTGCAGGAGGACCAAGTTTAAAAGAATTTAAAAATCAAAACGGCCACTAACCGAACTCTGGCCGAACTCTGGCCGAGTTCTGTCAGGGTTAGGTTAGGTTTTAAAAATAGTTTTTGGAGATTTATGAAAACCTTTTTGAAAAGCCTTTTTGAAGCTTTTGTTAATATGAATGTTTTTCAAAACTAAGGGTATTTTAAAAACATTTTGAAATCATTTTAGAATAGCCTATTTGCCAGTACGACTCGGTGTACAACGTATTCCTAGACTCAAATAAAGTGAAAAATACATTGCTCAAAGAAATATAGACTCGAACAGGCAAACATCGCTTCGGTCTTGAGCTGTGTAGATAGCTGTTCTTGATCATGTCCAAGAGTCCGAGATATCCTGACTAGCTTCATATATCGAGACAGAGTTTGATCAATTATTAAAATCAGTTTGACCATATGACCAATGGGCCAACACAGTAGGTGGAGGAACAGTGGCAATGCTGCGACGAGAGAGTTTGAGGAACTTGGGTTCAGGGTCAACAGCACAAGTAGATAGGTCAATATCAAATCTCTGAAAGATACGAGGGATGATCATCGCATAAGATAGGTTACGGTCTCTTCCGCGACATCTTCCCATTATCTGAATGATAGTCTTAGGGGCAGAAAAAGGAATTCCCTTAAGAATGTGATAAAGAGCAGAGAACTCAAGTGCAGTTGCATCATCTTTGGAAGTGGATTTTCGAAGTAAAGTGGAATAGATGATGCGATGTAATTCGTAGTTAAACAAGTTCAAGTTATTAGCCTTGAACTTTCTAGGACGAGCACGTGCGGGCGCACAAAGCTCATTCTTGAAACTAACGAGAGTCGTACCATCAGGGAAATCAAAATCAGTGATATCATCGAGCGGGGCACCTTCGTTTGGAATACCAAGGATTTCTGCTAACGTTTCATCAGTAAATTCGATATCGATCCCTCCGATACGTGTTTTCGCGGTGAAAGTGTCTAACACGAAATTACAATAGAATAATCTAATGGCATTAGTAGCAATGGGGAATTGTAAGGTAACAAAGTGTTGTAACCCTAATACCTCAAAGTAAGGGCAATGATCGGGAAAAATAATCCATTTAATCGGTGAACCGGCGCAAATAGTACGCAAAATGAAATCGACATACCACAATAAAGCTTGATCGGAAGTTTTAAAGTAAAACTCATCCGATGCACCGTCGTCCGATTGGACCGAAGAATAGAGGCAATCCGTATGCGGATCCGAAGACGATGCCTCTTCACTGGCATTAGTCTTCTTCCGCTTGAAGGGATTAAACTTAGGCATTCTTTCCCAAAAATTCTAGAAACCCTAATAATTTGAAAGTGGAGGAGAGAATAAATTATACCTTCCAGGAATTGGATATGTTGTAGAGGACGAAGTTCTCCGTACGAATCTAAAGTTTTGACAAAAATCTCCACACGGATTGGAAGAACAAGGGTGGAGAAGAGCTAGGGTTTGGAGGCACGGCTGTTGCTGTTTGAGGATGTTTGGAAGAAGGAAGAAGATGGGGACCTCGGGTTCTGGCTGGTACATATATATACCCAGTCGAACTCTTGCCGAATTCGGACCGAACTCGGGCCAAATTCGCCAAGGGTTGCCTGGCTATATATATATCAAAAATAATAGAAATGGGGCCACATCTTTTTCATTAATTCATTTTAAATGTTTAATTCAGAGTTTAGTAATTTTAAATCTCAAAATAATATAATTAATATTATTTTATAAATTAATATTCTTTACTCAGCATCTGTCTCAGATTAGCTGTAGGAGTACTGTCCCTGCTAACGGAGGTTCACCGGGAAACTCTTAAGTACCGCTTCGCTTTGACCGTAGTCGTGGTGACAGACAGACTCTTTTTAGGCTTGTCTCGAAAACAGTTTTTGAGTATCGAATAAATTAATTAATAAAACAAAATTAATTAATATTATTGACATCTAAAATGCCAAATTCTTGACGTAAATAATTGAAACGATCTTCCGCTAGAGATTTTATGAGTATGTCAGCTAATTAATTCTGAGTGTCTATGTATACAAGATCTATATCTCCATTTTGTTGATGCAAGAAAGTGATGTCGAATGTCAATATGTTTAGAACGAGAGTGACATACTGGATTCTTAGTCAAATTAATAGAACTAGTATTGTCACAGAAAATGGGTATGTGTGTAAAATACAATCCATAGACTTAGTGCCAGGTGCTGAGCCCATTTTACAGTACGTCTATAGAATCAACAACAACGAGTTGGCGGAGCTAAAGAAGCAGGTCGACGAGCTGCAGGACAAGGGATTCATTAGATCCAGTTCATCGCCTTGGGGAGCACCAGTCCTGTTTGTGCCGAAGAAGGATGGTACGATACGTATGTGTATCAATTACAGGGCGCTCAACAACCTTACTATCAAGAACAAGTACCCATTGCCGAAGATCGATGACTTGTTCGATCAGCTGAGCGGCGCCAAGGTGTTTTCGAAGATAGATCTGAGATCCGGCTATCATCAGCTGAAGGTGAAGAAGGAAGACGTTCCGAAGGCAGCTTTTCGGACTCGGTACGGCCAGTACGAGTTCACAGTGATGCCATTTGGGTTGACCAACACCCCAGTTGTGTTCATGAACTTGATGAACAAGGTATTCCATCAGTACCTTGACAAGTTCGTGGTGGTCTTCATAGACGACATCCTGGTCTACTCGAAGACGCCGGAGGAGCACGAGAAGCATCTGAGGATTGTGCTCGAGATCCTGAGAAAGGAGCAGTTGTATGGGAAGTTGTCAAAGTGTGAGTTCTTCCTGGACCAGGTCGAGTTCTTGGGTCATGTTGTGACCGAGCATGGGATCTCAGTAGACCAGAGGAAGATTGCTGCGGTAGAGTCTTGGTCTACTCCCAGTACAGTTGTCGAGATTCAGAGCTTTCTGGGATTGGCGGGCTACTATCGTAAGTTCGTCCAGATTTCTCACGGATCGCGGAGCCGATGACTAGACTCACCAGGAAGGACGTGGAGTTCGTCTGGACTGAGGAGTGTCAGGCCGCCTTCGATGAGCTGAAGAAGAGGTTGACATCAGCTCCTATCTTGACATTGCCGTCAGGGACTGGTGGTTTCTCGATGTACAGCGATGCTTCTGGCCGGGGTCTGGGTTGTGTTCTTTAGCAGCACGGGAAGGTGATTGCCTATACATCTAGGCAGTTACGTCCTCATGAGAAGAACTATCCGACTCACGATCTGGAGTTAGCCGCTGTCATCTTTGTCCTGAAGTTGTGGAAACACTATCTGTACGGAGAGCGGGTTGAGATCTTTACTGATCATAAGAGCTTCAAGTACGTGTTCACTCAGAAGGAGCTGAACATGAGGCAGAGACGTTGGCTCGAGCTGATGAAGGATTTTGATATCGCCTTGCAGTACCATCTAGGGAAGGCCAACGTAGTCGCAGATGCCTTGAGCAGGTATCCAGTGGCTATGTATCTGACATCAGACCGTCATCTTTTGGCTGACCTGGACAGTTTGGGAATCGAGGTGATTATTTCGGGCATGGAGGTGCAGATGTGGGGTTTACAGATTCAGTCTGAATTGATGGATAGGGTCAGATCAGCACAGTATGATGATCTTGCCCTAAGGTGCATCAGGGAGCAGGTGCAGGCAGGGCTGCTTGATGATTTCTTTATTACCGAAGATGGGTCACTGCGGCACGGTGCTAGACTGTGCGTCTCGAGTGGAGAGCTTCGGGATGAGGTTCTTCAGGAGGCTCATCGCTCTCAGTACTCTATGCATCCTGGTGCCAACAAGATGTACAGAGACCTGAGAGAGCACGTTTGGTGGTACGGCATGAAGCACGAGGTGGCTCAGTTTGTATCTCGCTGCTTGGTTTGTCAGCAGGTGAAGGCCGAGAGGCAGAGGCCTGGTGGATTGCTACAGCCACTACCCATTCCTGAGTGGAAGTGGGAGCACATCACCATGGACTTTGTGTCCGGACTTCCCCGATCTCCAGGTGGGAAAGACGCGATTTGGGTCATAGTTGATAGATTGACCAAATTGGCCCACTTTTTGCCTTTCAAGGTGGGATTGTCTACGGAGAGGTTGGCAGAGCTGTATGTTCGTCAGATCGTGCGATTGCATGGGGTTCCTGTGAGCATAGTTTCATATCGAGATAGCCGTTTCACTTCCCACTTCTGGAGGAGTTTGCAGGCTAGCTTGGGCACCTCGCTCAAGTTCAGTACTGCTTATCACCCCCAGACAGACGGGAAGTCGGAGAGGACTATCCAGACCTTGAAGGATATGCTTCGCACGTGTGTGCTAGATCTCGGGGGTTCTTGGAAGGATCATCTCCACCTGGTAGAGTTTGCTTACAACAACAGCTACCAGGCCAGTATAGAGATGTCGCCATTCGAGGTTCTATACGGACGGAGATGCCGTACTCCCTTATCATGGGACGATGTTGGCGAGAGGGTGCTGCTTGGTCCAGAGATGGTGGTGGATACAGCTGAGAAGGTCTGGCTTATTAGAGACAGACTTCGGGTGGCTCAGGATAGGCAGCGACATTGGGACGATAGCCACCGGAGACCGTTAGAGTTCGAGGTTAGTTTCAGTTCCTGTTTGTGATTGTTTGTGATTTGTTTATCTTATGTGCTGAGTTGTTTTATGTCTAGGCTGGCGCTTTGGTGTTCCTGAAGATTTCTCCGACACGGGGCACGATTCTCTTTGGCGGGGGCGGGAAGCTTAGTCCGTGCTACATCGGACCTTTCACCATTCTTGAGAGGGTCGGTGCAGTGGCTTACCGGCTAGACTTGCCGCCTACGCTAGAGGGGGTACACAACGTGTTCCACGTGTCACAGCTGAGATGGTACGTGGCGGACCCCAGCCATGTATTGGACCATTCAGCGATCGAGGTGGGGCCTACTCTTCACTATCCAGAGCAGCCAGTTGAAATTCTGGATCGTAGGAATAAGGTGCTCCGGAACCAGGTTATACCCTTGGTTCGCGTTGCATGGAGGCATCACTCTCCAGGTGAGTCTACCTGGGAGAGAGAGGATGACATGCGGGAGCATTTCCCTTATCTCTTCGAGCCCTGAGGTATAATTTCTGTTTCTGCATTGTGTTTCAGTGTATGTTTGTTTTAATTTTGAGGACCAAATTTTTTTAAGGTGGATAGATTTGTCACCCCCAGTTTTCATGAACAGGGGTATTTTGGTAATTTTCTACTTTAAAAATTATTTTGGAATTATTTATTTATTTATTGTATTATTTTGGGGATATTTGAGTCGGGTTCGAATTTCAACTCATTCCGACTTGTTTTGACTTGTTTCGGGGACACAGGGTAGTGTTGACCTTAGCGGGCCCACACACTAGTTAGCCATGGCCCACAATATTATCATCAAAAGTTAGAGGGATTAATCATGACCCCATGGATTAGGTTAGACCTAATTAGAACTTTTGATTTACATTTTTAACCCCCAAACCCTAAGCAAACTTGTATTGAGCTAATAAAACAATAGAGGGGCAAACTTGTAAATAGTAAAAAGGGGGTTTGGAGCCTTGTTTGGCCGGCCACATGTAGGGGTGGGGAGGAGAGAGAAATTCATCATCTTTTGTTCTCATCCACATTCTTCTTCTTCTTCTCTAAAGGTTCTTTCCATTCTTGAGAGCTCTATCATAGTTTTTATCTCGAAAATAGGTAAACCTCTTCTCTAAAATAGTTTTCCTTTGCATATAGAATGGTTAGGGACCCATAGAAATGTTTCCCATGGTCGTGTCTCCATTAGAGACTATTTTGTGTCCATTTGGACATTTTTAGAGGTGTCCAATATGTAGGATCGTGTCCTAATAGGAAAACCCCCTATTTGGACACATGAATATTGTTTGTGCATTGATTTTGGTGTGTTCTAATATTATTCCAGATTTTTGCCTTGTTTAGGTATGATTTCTCCTATGTATCATTTTCTATAATCTATTTGTATATATATAAGGTTATATATATCATTCTCTATATATATATATATGTAAAAAATATATATATATATATATATATATATATATGGCTTATATATATATTAGTGTATATATTATGTGGTATGGTATTTGTGTTGTGTTGGGAGGGGACTTGACAGGTTCGGCCAAGAGGGCATGGGAGTGTGTGTGCTTGTGAGGTGTTTGAGAGAATGGGATTGAGAATTAGATGGGTAGTTGGAATTTGGATGTGTGTATGTATGTGTGTGTTTGTGGAGGAGATAGAGAGATGAATGTGGTGAGTAGAGTGGAGTATTAGGGAGGGGAAAACCCATGTATGGCTGTCCTCTTTTTCCCCCTTGACAGTCCCCTCAAGTCCCCCTTGAACCATCATAAAATAGTCCACAAAATGCACACATTAAACCCCTAAACACAGCCCCCATTTCCCCACAAACTGCTGTCCAAAATAGCCCATAAAACCCTCACTTGGCTGTCATTGCCCCCTCAATTTCAGTCCTGTTTTGGCCCCTATATGGCTGTCATGTTTCCCTTTCAAACACCCCAAAAACAGTCCACATTTTGGCCACTAAACAGCCCTTCATATCACCACATTGCTGTCCCATTTAGTCCCCTTAAAACCCTTTCATTTCAGTCCATTAAAACCACTTCAAAACCTGTCCATATATTGCCTATATGCTGTCCTATTTTAGCCACTAATAGCCATAGGACTATCCTGAATTTGTCCCCCAAAAACTTGATATTTCAGCCCCCTCCTAAACCCAATATCAGTCCATAAACCACCCATCAAAGCCCCAACACTTAGCCTAAATTTCAGTCCCTATAACACCACTCTAAAGTCAGTCTAAGTGCTCCACAAATCAGCCATCTTTAACCCCAAATCAGTCCATGCATTACCATTGTGTGTGTGTGTATTTGTGAGATATTGTGTGTGTGTGTGAGAGCTTAGTGAGGGAAACTAGTAACCTATAGTATAGCCTATATCTAAACTAATAGGAAACCTATAGGAGAGCCTATGGGTATGATAAATATAGGAGTGTATCACGAGAGTGAGTGGTGTAGATGAGTGTGAGAGTGTTGAGGGTAAATTCATGATATGGTAAGGTAGGTAATAGGGTAAACCTACACATATCCTAAATCTAGGTTAGATACCTAGGATACCCAAAATTCTTGGTTGGTAAACCTTAGAAAGGTTGATATCTAGCTACCCTAAGGAGTCTAGGCTAGTACCATGGGTATTTGCGGGGTTTCCTTGGGATTGGGCAAGGTATCGGGATTTACCTTAGAAGGGTAAATACTCGTTTTGCCTAGGAATAGGGTATTTGTGTTAGAAGTCTAAGATAGAGTTAGAACTTGATTCCCGTGGTTGGTAATGATCAAATATGGTGCTCATAGACTAGTTTTGACGTCGGTTGACCTTTTTGACCAAAAGTCAACAAAAGTCAACCGAGAGTCAAACTTAGTCTTTAAGCGACCCGATTTGACCGAAACCAATCCAGAGTTGACCAGTTGACTGAAAGTCAACATTTGGTCAACATTAGACTAGTTTGACCTAGGATTGACCTAGAGTTGACCAGAGTTGACCAGAGTTGACCAGAGTTGACTTTTTAACCAAAAGTCAACTGTAAGTCAACCTTTGACCCCGATTGACCTAGTTTGACTTGGATTGACTTCCAGTAACCTAGTATGACCTAGTATGAACCAGTATGACCTAGTATGACTCAGTTTGACCTAGATTGACCTAGTTTTGACTTAGACTTGTATTCATGGATTATATTAGTTTCATTTTTTAGTATTAAGCCCTGTTTAACCTATAGTATCTTATTTTAGGTCTGTGATCACTCTGAGCGTCTGTTCACCTTATCAGCTCAGGACCACAGGCGAGTACATTCACTGATAGTTTTCATTGTCTTGATATCTACTATATCCGATTCAGTTGTAGTGTTTTACTTGATTCTCGACACGACGGTTCACGGACTAGTATACGTCGGATCCTGTCATAAGATGTTATTCCTAGACTCCCTTGGTATATGAGTATGTGATATTCCTGTGTTCCTGTACTTATATAGACACTGATTTGGGAGTGGGCTGGCCCCCTGTTCTTGAACCCCGTGTCATGACGTGCCATGTCCGGATCCGTGATGCTATTCGGGGATGGGAGAATTATTAGGGGTTATGTGATCAAGCCTTCCTGTAACTATATTTTGCTAGCGCCACCCTCACCTCACGTAGGGTATAGAAGACACCCCATTACCAGTTATACAGGTTGGACGGCATGACTCTCCGTTGAGTACACCGCGGATTGTCGGGCCAAGTGGATAACCATCTCTTGCTTCCCTAGCCGATCACATATCGCTCTAATAGTTCAAATCACCTTTTACATTTATTGTCATACCTTATATTTCCAGTTCAGCTTTACTTACTGTACTTTCATCATGCTATGATTCATTTCTCATATACTCTATCTGTCTTTTATACTGTACCATGATTTGAGACTAAGTCCTGTTTGAAAGAAGGGTTACAACTCTGGTCCTTGTTTGGTTTAAGGGTTGTAACTCGGCTTTCAAATGGTTCCCAAGTCGCCTATATCTTTTGTCTTGTATTTCATTATTGTTGTCTCTTATAGTATTTCTCAATTCATATGGAACTGCTGTTGGTGTTTGTACTTGCTCATTTTTCTGACAGGATACCGTTGACAAATTTTACAGATGACTCTGAGACTGACTGCCCGACCTACTATGGGGTTGAGTCTAATGGACTAGATTTAGACCGTGGCTTATTGGTAGAGCCACTGGACTTTGCTCACCCTGAGTAGCATAGTTTAGTTAGGTTTGCCTGGCCTACGAGCCAGCTAGTACATTTTCAGTTTGTAGTATTTTTATACATATACTATCTGAGACTCTGGATATTTGTGTTTAGCTCTGACTTGTGGATTTTGGACTCGTTTCCTGTTTTATCTATCATATCACATTTTTATGCTATCTACCTTAGTTTGATATATGTGATTGAGACTGTATTGCTATGTCACCTCCATTCGGAGTGTATATACTGTACAGGTATATTTATCTGTTTTAGTCGTAGTATTTACAGACCCTATATACAGCGTTCTACCGCCGATTCTGCGGCGAAGGCTGGACGTAACCACGTGCTCGTGCCCCTCTTCAGGGTGCGGGTCGTGACAATATATATATCAAAAATAATAGAAAATGGGGCCACATCTTTTTCATTAATTCGTTTCAAATGTTTAATTCAGAGTTTAGTAATTTTAAATCTCAAAATAATATAATTAATATTATTTTATAAATTAATATTCTTTACTCAGCATCTATCTCAGATTAGCTGTAGGAGTACTGTCCCAGCTAACGGAGGTTCACCGGAAAACTCTTAAGTACCGCTTCGCTTTGACCGTAGTCGTGGTGACAGACAGACTCTTTTTAGGCTTGTCTCGAAAACAGTTTTTGAGTATCAAATAAATTAATTAATAAAACAAAATTAATTAATATTATTGACATCTAAAATGCCTAATTCTCGACGTAAATAATTGAAACGATCTTTCGCTAGAGATTTTGTGAGTATGTCAGCTAATTGATTCTGAGTGTCTATGTATACAAGATCTATATCTCCATTTTGTTGATGATCTATAAGAAAGTGATGTCGAATCTCGATATGTTTAGAACGAGAGTGACATATTGGATTCTTAGTC
The DNA here is from genome assembly GCA_029216955.1 of Iris pallida. Lineage (NCBI taxonomy): Eukaryota > Viridiplantae > Streptophyta > Magnoliopsida > Asparagales > Iridaceae > Iris > Iris pallida. The sequence continues at coordinate 39,307,646 of JANAVB010009596.1, forward strand.
AAATTAATAGAGCTAGTGTTGTCACAGAAAATAGGTATGTGTGTAAAATACAATCCATAGTCTTCTAAAGTTTGTTTCATCCACAAAATTTGTGCACAACAACGTCCTGCGGCAATATACTCAGCCTCGGTTGTTGATAATGCAACAAAATTTTGCTTTTTACTAAACCAAGATGTCACGACCCGCACCCAGTGTAAGGGCACGAGAAGTAACGAACGCCCAGCCTACGTCGCAGTGTCGGCGGTAGAACGCTATCCTGAGTCACAATATCTAACACAGTCTAGAATAACTCCGAATAGAGACACTACAAGAAATTGCATTTTTAGCGACATGTTTTAGCGACATATGACCTATTATGTCCCCAAAAGCTATTTTTTTACATGTTTTGGCGACATCCATTTTAGTATGTTGCGAAATCCACCCAAAATTGACTGGAGGGAAACCAAAAGTTAGACCCGCCAAAAATTCTCTACATATTGCGACATGCACATGTCGCAGAAAGGTAACATATGTTCAGCGACAACATCTACCTGTCGCGGAAAGGTAACAAATGTTCAGCGACACACATCAACTTGTCGCGGAAAGGTAAGTTCTCTACAGCGACATCTAACTATGTAGGAAAATATACTTATATAATTTTTTACTTATAACCATAAACTAAAAACACTATCAAAGAAATATAGTCTCCCGCGGGCGCTCCCCGGTCTCTCCGCGGGCGCTCCCTGGTTCTCTCTCCGCGGGCGCTCCCTCCTCTCCAAAATCGTTCCTTCTCTCTCCCTGGTTCTCTCTCCGCGGGTTTCCCTCTTGCGCGCACTCCCTCCTCCATCGAGATTTGGGATCCTTCCGGTGGTGAGCTTCTTCCCTAATATTTTTTCTAGGTTAATTTTCTTAGAGTTGAGAATATGATTGGCATTTATTTTATACATATACCATAGTGAAATGATTGTCTCTACTTCAATTTTGTTAGGTTTGATTTTGTTAGGGTTTTTCTCTCTCAATCAATTTTGTTAGGGTTTGATTTGGATATAATGTCAGTTGATAGATTAGGGTTTCATTTTTAAATGTTAGTTGACAGCTTAGCTGAATGGAGGAAAAGGAACGATGGATGCATGCCAGAAAGAGGGATAAACGGCTTAATTAATTTCTTGCTACATGTATTGTCACTATAGATTGATAATTCAGCATCAGTATATAATTACAATAAAGAGGAGTAATTTGTATTTCATGTAATATTACTTTTGTTTAATTTAATTTATGCTAACTGTATGATGTGATCCGGTTGCAATAGTTGTCATACAGAAAAATAGGACAAGAACAGAAGATTGCATATTAGATTGATGCATTGGATAAACTACATAACTGGGAACATTATCCATAATTGCAAGACTTCTAAACTTACACGATACATAGTTGTTTTTATTGAAGCTATAACTCTTTATATCAGTGATATATATTTTTTTGAAGGTAAAAAAGAAAAGAGAAAGGGACTGCTAGGCTTTCTAATTAACTGATATAATTAACTTGGTAAGGTTTTAATTTGATATAGAGTTAGGATGCAATTGCAGTAGGCCATACAGCCTTCACCACAATATACTGGGGAGGTTGTTTCAGCATCCTTAACTGACACTTTTTCTTTTTTTAGAGCAAAGCAATGAGTGTCTATATATATATATATATATATAATATATATATATATATATATATATATATATATATATATATATATATATATATATATTATATATATATATGTGTGTGTGTGTGTGTGTGTGTGTGTGTGTGTGTGCGTGTGTGGGTGGGTATGAACCTGAAAGGTAGAGGTATGTCAAAATCTTGATCGAGTTAGAACTTCACAGGTGTTCCTGTAAGGTATAAGTGAATATTGTACAACTTGATGCCACCCATTATCAGACTCAAGATGAAGAAACTAATATAACTTCAACATGTACATTTTGAATTTTGAAGGTCTTAGACACTATTGGTCCAGATATGCCAAACTGTGTCTCAGCCATTAATCCACCAATATCTTATATAACAGTTCTGGATAGATTCAACATGGATGCATATATGATACTGGTCATTAGCATAAGGTGTAGCGTCAATTAAGAAAGGGGGTAAAATGCTATTATGAGAGTGAACAATCTCTCTTTTCCAAATTCAAGGATCTATCTGGTCATAAGTTAATAACTGCTAATTGGATCTAACCCAAAACATCAAAGTAGAGGACATGTAGAGAATAATTATATATTTTTCTTTTCTGATTTATGTTTTCTTGCAGATATGGACAAGAGTTGGATGACACTTAGAAAGAGAATAAGTCAACCCTATATTGATGGGGTGAACTCTTTTGTTGAATTTGCAATGCAGAAAGTATGCAAGAATGGTAGGATTCGATGTCCATGTAATGAATGCATGAACCTCGAGTGGCATACCGAGGAAGTTGTGAAGAATCATTTAGTTAGACATGGAATGATGCTATCTTATAAGAATTGGGTGTACCATGGAGAACATGTTACCGAGTATCAAAATCAAGTATCAGACGATGAAGGTGATATTGAAATGTCAGAGAAAGAAGACGATCAAGATGAATTTGCTGAATTAGTACAAGACTATTGTACGGGGACTTATATGGGCCATGAATGGGAGGATGATACCACTCAGAGAGAGGAGCTACATAACATTGATAAACTGTTGGAGGCTGCACAACGTGAGGTGTACCCAGGGTGTAAGAAGTATACTTTGTTGAAGTTTGTGATTACGTTGCTTCATGTGAAGGTAATGAACAAGTAGAGCAATAAATCGTTCGACATGCTTATGGGAATATTATTAGACCTTCTACCCGAAGGAAATTTGGTTCCAAAGTCCATTTATGAAGCTAAGAAGTTCTTACGTGACTTGGGCTTGGGGTACGAGGCAATTCATGCATGTCAACATGATTGTGCACTCTTTTGGAAGGAGAATGCGGCCTTAGAAAATTGTCCATTCTGCGGAGAGTCTAGAACAAGCTAAATGATGGTAATGGAAAAAAGATCCCCCACAAGATCTTGCGTTACTTTCCATTGACACTAAGGTTGCGTTACTTTCCATGAGATGGCATAGTGAGAAGCGCATGAATGATGGGGTACTAAGGCATCCAGCTGACAGTGCCGAGTGGAAGGAGTTTGATAGCAATTTTCCTAATTTTGCTCGAGAATCCCGAAATGTACGGCTAGGAATGGCAACCGATGGGTTTAACCCTTTCGGAAACATGAGTACATCTTACAGTTTGTGGCCGGTAATAGTTATGCCATATAACTTACCACCCTGGAAGTGCATGAAGGATCCATTTTCATGATGTTTTTACTTATTCCTGGTCCACAAGCACCTGGGAGAGATATTGATGTTTACATGCGACCATTGATTGATAAGCTAAACAATTTATGGGAAAATGGTGTACTCACTTATGATGCATCTAGGGAACAGACTTTTCGAATGCGTGCAGCTATAATGTGGACAATAAATGACTTTCCTGCTTATGGTAACTTGTCTGGGTGGAGTACAAGGGGTTATTTGGCTTGTCCCACATGCAATAAGAATGCATCATCTCAAGGTTTGAGAAATAAAATTGCTTACTTGGGGCATCGATGTTACCTACCTGAGAATCATGTTTGGCGAAGGAGTAAGGCCTTTAATGGTAAGGTTGAGCACCAAATAAAATCTTTGGAGATACCAATGGAAAAGATACTAAATCAGTTGGATTGCTTATCATATGTCGAGTTTGGGAAGAACCATAAGAACAAAAAGAGACCTCGTGACCAAGCAGAATTGAATTGGACAAAGAAAAGTATCCTATTTGAGCTCCCATATTGGAAGAAACGGAAGCTCCGACACAACCTTGATGTCATGCACATAGAGAAGAACATATGTGCCAATTTGCTTGGAACGTTATTGAACATAGATGGGAAGAACAAAAATACAACAAAAGCTCATTTTGATTTTAATGAAGTCTGAAAAAGAAATCTGGTCTATCTGTTGTCTAGCTTAAGGCTATTTTCTTTTTCTTTTTGATGTACAGGTTCACCGAAGAAAAATATACGGGGTAAGACACGTGGTAAAGCTGTAGAGAAAATGGTACAAAAAACCGGCAAGCTTCAAGTGTCAATCCCCGCTAGGGAAAGGGCTCCAGTTGGGGATAATGCTACTCCTCTTGCAAACCAGATTGGCGTTGAAGTTCGGGCTGCTGCACCACTTCAGGACGTTATGTATTGGGATGACATTGATGACACCCTAAAGAAGTCAATTATTCAAAGAGTTCGGGTATTGGTGGATCTATTTACTACTTCATATAATATGGTTTATTTCCATATATCGTTTATTAATAATCTGTATTATTGAGTATATGTTTGCAGGATAAATTTGAGATAAAAAATTATGATGAGGATGAAGTCGTAAGGCAGACTATTACGAAAATATGCCAGCTGAGATACAAAGATTGGAGGAGTCGCATGCATGCACATTATAAGAAGTTGTTGAAGGATGGCATAAACCCCAGAAGCAACTCATATAAAGGCGTTTCACAAGAGGATTGGGAGTACATGATTGATCGGGTTTTGACAACAAATGCCAAATTTAAGGTATATGATGCTCGATTACTTTATTCCTACTTTTGTGACTTTTTTTATTGTTCATAGGCAATTTTTTTAATATATACATGTTTGTTCTCTGGTACAATCCAAATGTTATGTTCTCTGGTACAATCCAATTTAAGGGTTCTTTGGAGTTAACTTGGAACCTTGGTTCATTTGGTTATTCTCCATGTCATTGCCACATGAATACATGGTTCATTTGACTTATGCAAACTGTGTCGATTTTGTTCAGTAAGGTACAATCCAAACTGTGTTGATTTTGTTCAGTAAGGTACAATCCAAACTGTGCTTGACCTGTTTTGATGATGCATGAATACGGCATCACAGAAGGCTGGCATTATTTTCAACTACTGTCGATGGTAACCCTCAACTAGTGTCTTATCTAAACCTCAACTACTGTCTTATCTAAACCTCCCTTCACTCTTTCACTCACTTCTAAGTTCCTAATTTAACATGTATACAACCATGCATTGGTACAGTAGGCAGCCTCCTCTACTGTCATCACTTCTCAGAGCAATCCATGTTCTGCCATCTAGCCAAAGTCTGGGTCCCCCCCTCTTTCCCCCTTTTTCTAAACTGCTGACACTCTAATCCTACTCACTGGTACAATGAGGAAGTGATCTGAATGTTAAAGGGAAATGGTTTTTCCTAAGTGTACAAGGACTTAAACATGTACAACTAACCAATTATACAATTTAGACTGAACTCTAGAATCAATTGGACTGCACAGGTAAATGAGGACTCACAATATTAAGGGGTTGCTCAGAAGTCACACAATCATTCAAAGCATATGTATATATATACATGCTTACCTAGATACATTAACTCCTATGTGGAGACACTCACAAACCACACCCTAACTCAAGACACACACGCACACAGGTGGCTAAGTAGCCCTTGCTACTGCTCCTGTATAGGCACCCCCTGCTACTCCTCTAGCCTGTGCATCATGGCACAAACAACCACTGGCCTATGCAGTGCAGAGCAAGGCAAATCCTTGCCCAGGCTTGCACTGGCCTCCCCCCTAGCAGTGGCTAAAGTATGCACTGCTCTCCCATTACTGATACTCCAAGGGATATTGAATGAGTGACTGAACATTAACATCTTGATGAAATTATAGGCGTCGGGATCTCCGGATCGCCGCTCCACGGAGAATCTCTTGGATCCCAGATCCGTGGAGTGTAGATCTGGATCCCCTGATGATGGTTTTTTTTTCGGATGAGAAAAATATTGTAGGTTCGTAGCTGGTGTGGAATTACGAAGGATTATGATCGATATAGATGTTGTTTGCTTAGGAATCGAAGAGAAATTTGTGTTTGGGATCGAAAATCAGTATATGCAGCGAGCGAAAATTGGAGTAAATTATGTGTAGATTTGACGGTTCCTGACTATGACACGATACAGACACGGCGATAAGGGTAGGACACTAATTTCGGTGCGTCCTAGTGTATTTTGTCGTGTCTGTCGTGTCTGAACAATTTCGGACTGCATGTATTGTGTGTCTATTCTGAATAGTAGTAATTGGTTTAACATCTTCCTCCGAAAAAAAAATACAAGTCTATGTTCTATAATTCTGTGTATGCATGCATCATCTTGACCGTTAATACGGGTATCTATATGAGCGGAAAACTGTAGATGGTAGGGAATTTAGGCAGTGTTTGTGTATGTGTGAATATTGTTATTTGATTTATCTAGTTTGCATTTAAAATGAGAAACCGTGTATCATTATTTTTAGCCTTCAGAACAATTAAATTCTCCATATAATTAGGAGAGAAGCGTGCATAATTTTCCATCTGCTTAATTTGAAATTTTGTTCTGTTTTTTTCATTTAACAGGGGGAGTAATTAGTATTTACCAATTGGTTGTTGATCAGAATTTGAAAGTCATAGCCGTCAGGGTTTGATTTGCTAGCTTAGCTGCTTGTCCCAAAAATAAGTTGAGGGGTCCGTCAAATTAGATCTCCAAATCACGACGGATGAACTGTGAAAACTTGCCGACTCCTGAAAGCTCTGGTTTATGGCCATACGATGGACTATGTTCTCTATGCCCCACCTCTAAAAAGGTGGGCTTGGTTTAAGGGGAAACTGCAAAAATGTATGGTTTTGAAACCAAGTCGACCTTGAGCCATAATTATCTTTAAATGTTGGATGATTTGGAGGAACCTCACGACAGAGTTAGATCGCTTTGCCCTTGTCTAGGGCTTTAAACATACTTGTTGGTGACTAACACTCCCTGAGATCAGTTTTTGGAGTAAATTCTCGAGCATGTGCATTAGTACTTGACTTGTTAGTACGATTTTACGAAGTTATGTTTTTGGAGTTGATGAGGGGCAAATTCTTGGATCAAAGTTTTATTTCCATACTTTACTTTATGTTTCCTTTTTGTTTCCCTACTTTACTTTATGTTCACCCTTTGTTTTGGTTTCATGTTGTAGAAACGATCAGAGCAAAATGTGGTAGCACGTTCCTCTTTGCCATGGAATCATTCTTGCGGGTCAAAGTCATTTGCAGCAATAATGTCCACGAAGGTGATGCATTTTTTGCAATTTCTAACTTAAACTTTATTATATATTTTATTTACTTCTCGATATATAATATTTAACTGTTATTTCCATGAAATTAGGCGGAGATACCTCACTTTGTAGATTTTTTTAAGGAATCTCATTGGAGTAAGAAGAAAGATGATTGGTTGGATCATAAGTGTATGGAGAAACACGTAAGTCTAACAAATGTTTTGTTGTATGGTTGTTACTTAAGACTAAAAAAGGGGGCTAACACTAAGTTTTTAAGTTTTGCTTTACAATCTAACTAATTACTTATGTTCCTTAAAAATGTCAGGGGGAGCTTGAAAATTTGCGAACTATGTGTTCTCAGCCGGATGCAATCCCAATGTCACAAGAAGAAATGTCGGTAGCAGTGCTTGGAAAGAAATCGGGCTATTTGAGAGGATATGGAGTGGGCCGTAAGCCCTGTAATACTAATACCACATCCAGGGATAATGGTGAGGAAGTGATTATCCTAAGAGAGGAGTTATCATCACTAAAGGAACTTAATGAAACTCAACAACAACAACTTGAGGCCCAAAATGAACAGCTTGTGATTCAACAACAACAAATTAAGGTGCAGAACCAGAAACTTGAAAAGTTCCAAGAGGTGTTGTTGAGATGTGGATTACTTTCGTCGGATGAATGTGGGGAGGAATCAACTGAGGGCGGTTAGGAAACTTATTTGGGTACTTCTCTCTCTCTCTCTCTCTTTCCCTCTATGTGCGCTTGCACTTCTTTAAAAAATTTAGTTTCCTGATAGACCATGTTAATAGTGTTAAAACATGAGATGAAAGCAAATAAATTAAAACATTTAAGAAAATAACACCAACTTTTCCGTATGAAAATTTGTGATGCTAATGGTGTTGAAACTAAGCACACACTCATACATGACAAGATTTATAGATAACACCTTCTAGGAGAGATTATAGAGGTTGCAATATGAGTATCGGATTCATAACAAGATTTCTAAAGTTAACCCAATAGCAAATGTGCTCAAGAGTTAACACTAGCAAATGTTTGTGTCGACACATTTACTTTACTAAGTTTATTTTGTGTGAAACAAAATACTGTACAAGTGTTCATATATTTTTTAGCGCTCATAGATATTTGTCATTCTTTTAGCATATACTTTTTTTTTTACTTACAATCATTTTTTTAATTTTTGTTTGCAGGATCACATGTACAAGAAAGCCAATTTTTGGGAATATGTTCATATCATGAGATCTATCATTATTTTGGAAAAGTAATGTTTGCAATGAAAAGATAATTGTTGTTGGCTATTTTTTGGGAATACACTGAATTCATGTATTTTTGCTTACATTATATTTGTCTAGTTGGAATACAACGGTTGTGAAATACAATACGTTTCTCCTTGAATGGGTTACTTGAAGTTAAATCGTTTGCATTATTGGACTATTTTATGAAGACATTATATTGGATATTATGTTGTGTACGATAACTTGTTGCTATTTATTCTCAAGTTCTTTGAATATAAATTTTAATATTTATTAAGTTTCTTTTGAAAGATGATTTTATATCTATGTTTCAAATGCGATTTTTTATTTATTATTTATAATGATAAATCAATATAAAAATGTGTCTACATTAGCTTTTGCGACATCAAATTGTAAAGCAAAAAGTATTTTTATATTTTTCTACATTAGATTTTGCGACATCAAATTATATAGCAGAAAGTATTTTTGTATTTGTTTATATTAGCTTTTGCGACATGAAATTGTGTAGCAAAAGTGACTTTTTTCCGACATGTGTTATGTTGCCAAAATATAACCTTTCTGCGACACACAAGACACATGTCGCCAAATGTTATTTTATAAAAAAATTAGAACATGTCGCCAAAAGTGGGCATTTTCAGCGACATGATGGATTGGTGTCGCCAAATACTTTCCCAGACAGGGATACGACGACACACGTGCGACATAGCGCAATATATCGCAAAAAGGTTTTGGCGACACAAATCCATCTTTCTGCTACATATTGCGTATGTCGCAGAAGATGCATTTTCTTGTAGTGAGAGTAAATAACAAGTAACTCAATCACAATACTAAGATGGAATAGAAGAAAGAATCTCAAGAGAGTCACAGATAAAAATCTAGGTGTAAACCACCAGAATAAATCTCAAGTATAACTCATAAAGTCTCAAACAGAAATACAAATAAAGTACTAAGTCTCAGCTAGACTATAGGCAAATCCTCAGCGACTGTGGGATCCTCCTGAGGGTCTACGTCGCCAGTGTCATCTAAGCCAATGCCATAATAGATAGGACAGTACTCCTCATCAATACCTGTAAATTTTTTAACATGTCCAGTCAGGACGGAACGAGCACATATCTCTCACAACAGTTCATAGCAGGAATGGACATATAAAGCAAGCTATAGAAAACTATACATGGATCGCTGTAAAAGAATCAACAAGAGAGAGAGAGACTATAAAATGAGATATAATATGACAATAGAGAAATATAACCTTCTACGTGAATCAGAGCATGACTTGGTTATGTAAACAGTTTGGGTTGCACATGGATACAGCTATGGAGTGCACATGGATACCTATTGGGGATAATGATCACATAACCAACTACACTCTCCCTGTCCCTAATCAATACACAAGGATCAATACATGTTATGTTATTGCACATGGATAACAACTACTGTATACATGGAGCTCATATGGTCATGAGTGTACATGAATAACATATGAGTGCACATGGATAAATATGAATACATGGAGTACATGATGGCCAGGATAAAGTACATGAACATGACATACTCGATGTATCCGAGAGGATAACATCGCATGAAAAGATCCAGAGGGTACTAATCCGTGTGAACATCGTGTCAGCATCAAGTATACTAGTCTATAACAAGAGAACATATCCAAAGAAGTATAAAAAGATCAGAGAATGTACTCGCCTGACAAATTGAACTGCTGATGATGAGGTGTAACTAAACTGGGACAATGTAAACCTATTTAAAATACACACATGTCACAACCAAGTCTACAATATCAAGAGAAATAGCTACAATGCAAGACTACATACTTCTAGGTCCATTTTGGTCAAAGTCAACCCTCGGTCAACTCTGGTCAAACCTGGTCAACGTTGGTCAAACCTGGGTCAACTGGTCCGTCTACTAATTTCTAGGTCATATACAAAATTTTAGGTCATTTGGAGTTCGTTTGAGTTGAATTTGATCAAGTTTGACCCAAAGTTGACTTTTGTCAATTTGGTCAATTTGCCGGCCAATTCGACTAAACTAAGCTCGAAATGACGAACCAAATCTGTCCTAGGGATCCTATAGTCATATACACAACTACAATCTAATCTAAGAGAATTAACAAGAAAATATATATATATATACATATATATATATATATATATATATATATATATATACATATATATATATATATATATATATATATATATATATATATATATATATAGGTATATACACATATGTGTATATACAATACAAACAAAATCCAAATCTAACAAAAATGGTGTGTGCGTGTGTACGAACTTGTGCTTACTGAAATAAGGGTCAAATCTGAGATTAAAAACATTCAAACATAATCATGGTATAACCCAAATTATTATACTATTATATACATCTATATAAAGTAAGAAAACTACATATATATATATATATATATATATATATATATATATATACATATATATATATATATATACAAAAGCTCAAATGAAAAGATACGCAATGATGCGTGATACTTAAAAATTCTAAAATCTGGAATAATTCCCCCTCTCCACGTATATGTGTTAGGAATGGGTTTCAACGGGGTTATACATATATATATAGTTAAATATATGCATAAAGCAATATATAGAAAGCACATATACTCATAAATGATGGAAAATTGTGAAACAAAGCCAAAAGTTGGTTCTCACATATTTGAAATATCATATAAGTCCTGTAAACTCAGAATTTAGAAGCTAAAATGATGGAAATCAAAATATCACATATCAACTAAAAATCGAAATTAAAGAAAACGATCCAATTTCACCCAACGATCCAAAATCTAAAATACACCAAACGAACCCACAAAACTTGGCATACACGTTGGCCTCGACCCACGTGATGCGTTCGTATACTCTCGGGTTCGAAATCGTGTCCGTGTCGTGTCCACAGAACGCGTATCGGAATTTTTCGATACCACGTGGTACGCGTGCGTTCTCGCTCGTTTGAGCGCCGCACACGCAACGAAATGCCACGTGCTCGTGCACGTAGGTGGGGGGGGTCCTGGGGTAGGTCTAGAACATGACAACATGGTGACACGCTGCCCAAAACAGCGCACGCAGACCCACGCACCCGTGCGGCCTGCTGCGCGTGCACGCACGCCTTCGTGCGCGTGGTGCCGGCCTCGCTACTCCCTCGTCGGGCCACATCGTGACTTGGGGTTCGTCCTACGGGTCATCTAGGTCTAGGTCAACATGTTCCGAGTCCTGGAATGGGTCTTCGCTGCGTCATGTGCACGCACGAAGTCCGTTTCCACGATAAAAATGAAGGTCTGAATACACAGTGGCTGAGCGGTGCACGCGCGATATCTCCGCTCTCGCTCAACGAACAGTCGTGAAATTTTTCAAGCAGGAGAGAAGAGGTTGCCCCCACGTGCTCACAAATTTTCACGCAAAAATACGCTTTGTGCATCGCGCAATCACACACGGACAGCAGGGCACGCACGGCCTCGTGCACGTGCGTCCGTTGCCCGAAACGCTGCTGAAACGATGTCAAACCCAAAACCGTCTTCACAAAAGTTTATCAAAATCATATTATCTAAACATCCATGAAGACAAAAATGAAAAACAACAACTTTCTATCCTAAGCGGCATTTCGTCGAACACGTGCCGTAAGGGACCGTCACGGGCTCGATACCTCCATCAAACGGAGTCGAAATCCCACCAAATTTCGTGGACAAGGCTAGGGCACCTATATGGATGCAAAAATGAAAAAAAACCAGATTTGCGATGGTAGATTAGGGTTTTACCTATTGAGTGTCAAAACTTAATGATCAGGGCTCCTCGGTTGTCGTGTCGGTCGATTTCCCTCCAACAAAACCTTTCATCTCCACTCCAGAAATGCTCCAGCAGATCCTCCTCTCCTCGACGAGCGCAACGGAGTTCGTTTGGGAAGAAACGGACTCCGAATGAAGAAAATAGGTATTTTGGAGAGATGGATCTTTTAGGGTTTCTTTGTGGAGGCTCACAATTTTCACAAATAATGAAAAGAGGAGGGGGTGCTGCTGTGTTGGGCGGCCATGGGGGTGTCTAGGGTTTAGGGTTTCACTTGGGACATCTCCTACTCAATTAGAAATGGGCCCAAGTCAAAAAGCTCAAAGGCCTACATGCAAAAAGGCTAATTAAATAATTAAAAGCCTTAAAAATAATCTAATGCACAAATTAAATTCTAAAAATAAAAATAAAAAATTCTAATACATGGTTAGGCTCCTATACAAGTCTACTAGGGTTAAACCAATTGCTAGCACAATCAAGTCAACATATTCAGAAAATCACACAAAGGTCAAAAATGGCTGAAAAGACTAAAGTACCCTTCTATGAAAAAAATGGATATTACAAATCTACCCCCCTTAAAATAATTTCGTCCTCAAAATTAAAGACAAAAATGCATGATTAAGAAAGAACAAAATCATACCTCAAGACTGGAAAAGATAGGGGTATCGTTCGCGCATCTCATCCTCTCTCTCCCAGGTGGACTCTCCTGGAGAGTGATGTTTCCAAGCTACGCGAACTAAGGGTATCGACTGGTTCCGCAACACCTTCTCTCGTCGGTCCAGAATCTCCACAGGCTGCTCTGGATAACTGAGAATAGGTCCCACCTCAATCTCAGAATGGTCCAGTACATGGCTAGGATCTGCCACATACCGTCTCAACTGTGATACGTGAAATACATTGTGGACTCCCGCTAAGGAAAAAGGTAAGTCCAGTCTGTATGACACGTCGCCGACCCTTCCGCTGATAATAAAAGGTTTGACATAGCGTGGGCTAAACTTCCCTCCTCCACCGAAACGAATAGTGCCTCGAGTCGATGAAATCCTCAAGAATACCATATCTCCAACCTAGCACAAGCATGGTCTCAATTAACTAAAACAATCATACAATCAACAAAACACAAACAAACAAGATTCTAATCCTAAGTCTAAGCTATACCTCAAACTGCAAAGGACTCTGGTGGCTGTCGGCCCAATGCCGCTGTCTGTCCTGCGCCACACGAAGTCGATCTCTGATGAGCATTACCTTCTCAGCTGCGTCTACAACCATCTCAGGTCCCAGTAAAGTTCGCTCTCTAACATCATCCCAAGACAAGGGAGTATGACATCTGCGCCCGTACAATGCCTCGAAGGGTGACATACCAATGCTGGTCTGGTAACTGTTGTTGTATGCAAACTCTACCAAGTGCAGGTGATCCTCCCATGATCCTCCAAAATCCAGAACGCAAGTCTGCAGCATGTCCTCGAGAGTCTGAATAGTCCTCTCCGACTGCCCGTCCGTCTGAGGGTGGTATGCAGTACTGAATTTGAGCTGAGTGCCCAAACTAGTCTGCAAACTCTGCCAGAAATGGGAAGTAAAGCGACAATCCCGATCCGAGACAATGCTCACCGGAACTCCATGTATCCGGACAATCTGTCGCATATACAACTCTGATAGCTTCTTCGTAGACGTCCCCACTTTGAATGGCAAAAAGTGGTCCGATTTGGTCAACCTGTCCACGATGACCCAAATCGCGTCTTTCCCTCCTGATGAACGCGGCAATCCAGAAACAAAATCTATCGTAATGTGCTCCCACTTCCACTCCGAAATGGGCAATGGCTGCAACATTCCTCCTGGCCTCTGCCTCTCTGCCTTAAACTGCTGACAGACTAGGCACCTGGCTACGAAGCGTGATACCTCCCGCTTCATTCCATACCACCACACATGCTCCTTCAAGTCTCTATACATCTTATTGGCACCTGGATGCATAGTGTACTGAGAGCGATGGGCCTCCTATATAACCTGCTCCCGAAGCTCTCTGCTAGGCACACACAGTGTGGAACCGTGCCTCAATGTGCCGTCCTCCGCAATGATGAACTCCATATCTGCCAATCCTGCTCGAACCTGCTCTCGGATACACCGCAGAGTATCATCGTCGAACTGAGCTGACTTGATCCTCTCCATCAAGTCTGACTGAATCTGCAGGCCCCACATCTGCATCTGAACCCCTGGTACGATCACCTCGATCCCCAAACTCTCCAAATCTGCTAATAGATGACGATCCATTATCAAGCACGTAGCTACCGGATACCTACTCAAGGCATCGGCAACCACGTTGGCCTTCCCTGGATGGTACCGCAATGAAATGTTAAAGTCCTTCATCAACTCCAACCATCTGCGATGCCTCATGTTGAGCTCTTTCTGTGTAAACACATACATCAAGCTCTTGTGGTCTGTGAAGATCTTCACACGCTCTCCGTATAGATAGTGCTTCCATAGCTTTAGAGCAAAGATAACCGCCGCCAACTCCAAATCATGAGTAGGGTAGTTCTTCTCATGCGGACGTAACTGCCTAGATGCATAGGCAATCACCTTCCCATGTTGCTGCAAGACACAACCCAAATCCTTCCCTGAGGCGTCACTGTAGATAGTGAACCCGCCCGATCCTGATGGCAACGTCAAAATTGGGGCTGTCGTCAGTCGCTTCTTCAGCTCATCAAAAGCAACCTGACACTCCTCCGACCAGACAAACTCTGCGTCCTTTCGGGTCAGCCTAGTCAATGGCTCTGTAATCTGGAAGAAATCCTGAACAAAGCTCCTATAGTATCCTGCCAATCCCAGAAAGCTCCTGATCTCTGCGACTGAACTCGGTGCTATCCATGCCTCAACTGCTCTGATCTTCTTCAGGTCGACTGAGATCCCATCTCCGGTCACCATATGACTTAAGAAATTAACTCGATCCAAGAAGAACTCACACTTCGAGAGCTTTCCGTAAAGCTGCTCCTTCCTGAAAGTCTCCAGAACCACTCTCAAATGCTCCTCATGCTCCTCTGGGGACTTCGAATACACCAAAATGTTATCGATGAACACCACCACGAACTTGTCCAAGTACTGTTGGAACACCTTGTTCATCAAATTCATGAACACCGCCGGGGCGTTAGTTAACCCAAACGTCATCACCATGAACTCAAACTGTCCATACCGAGTCCTGAAAGCTGTCTTCGGAATATCCTCCTTCTTCACCTTCACCTGATGATATCCTGACCTCAGATCAATCTTAGAAAATACCTTCGCTCCACTCAGCTGATCGAACAGGTCAACGATCCTCGATAACGGGTACTTGTTCTTGATCGTGAGGCTATTGAGTGCCCTGAAGTCAATACACATCCGTACCGACCCATCCTTCTTCGGTACAAAGAGTACTGGCGCACCCTATGGTAAAGAACTCGATCGGATGAAGCCCTTGTCCTGTAACTCATCTACTTTCTTTTTCAGCTCCACAAGCTCACTGTTGTTCACTCTATAGACATGCTGAGATATCGGCTCTGCGCCGGGTACCAAGTCTATAGAGAACTCCATATCCCTGTCCGGAGGCAACCCTGGCAACTCCTCCGGAAACACATCCATAAACTCAACTATCAGTGGATGTGTCACATTCTGCTCCTCTGCTGAAGCTCCACAGAAAACTCCGCTACTCTGCTCTGACTCCCGCCTGGTGAACTCAAACTCTGGCTCTCCTGGCATACTGAAAAGAACTCTACCCCCGCGGCAATCTATACTGGAATGGTGCCTGCTCAACCAATCCATACCGAGTACAATATTGTAGTTCGGTAGTGGCATCACGAGCAGACTCACATCCAGTACTCGCCTCCTAAAACTACTCTCTGATCCTTGCAAACATCACTAACGAGGATAATACCACCCCCAGTCGTGATCTTACAAGTCCTAGGCAAAGGTTCAAAAGAAAGCTGGTGTCTAATGGCAAAAGATACAGACACGAAGCTATGGGAATCACCCGAATCAAATAATGCGAATGCGGGAAAAGAGTCGATAAGAACAGAACCTGCTATCAGATCGCCTACTGCCTCGGTATCCTCCGCTGCCATGGCGAAAGCTCGCCCCTGCTGGCCCCCTCTAGTCTGCTGCTGATGCTGAACAAACTTCTGCTGCTGAATCGGTAAGGGTCCCTTCTGCTGCTCCACTGGTGACTTGGTTTCTGCTCTCTGTCCTTTACGCCCGAAAGCCTCAGGACAGTCCCTCAACAGATGCTCTGATGAACCACAGAGTAGGCACTTGCCTAGCCTCTTCCTACACTCACTCCACCTGTGCCCTGGCTTCTTACAGAAGTCACAAATGGTGGCCCACTGCTGTCTCGATGCCTGCTGACCCTGCCTCTGTTGCGCCTGCTGGAATGGCCTCTGCTACTGGAAAGACCTCTGCTGATGCTGCTGCTGAAAGTGGGGCTTCTTGGCCGGTCCTCCACTGCTGCCGGCTATATAGGAATCACGTCCTCTCTTTTACTTCAGCTCTAAATCATCCTCTGCTGCCATAGCTCCCATCAAAATCTCCTCAAATGTAGCATTCTTGTTGCTCTTGGTTAAGGACTTGACTTCCTTAACCAAACCCTTCCTGAATCTTCTAGCCTTCGCTGTCTCGCTAAGGCCCTCCAAAAATCTGCCCCGGCGGTAGAACTCCCCGATGTACTCCTCTACAGTTTGGTTCCCCTGAACCAGGTTCTCAAACTGCGTCTCCAATGCGCTAAGTACAGTATCTGGGAAGAACTTTTCCTTGAAAAGCTTCTTAAAAGCCTTCCAAGTTTGCCATGTAGTACTAACCCTGGGGTCGTTCTGGTACCAATTACGAGCGAGATTCTGCATCATACTGCCTGCTGCTTCCACCTGGAGTCTAGCCGGTATCTCTGCGAGACAGAAAATCCCCTCTATGTGCTCGATCCAGTCGTCCGCGTAAAGGATACCCTCCGTGCCCTTGAAGTCCCGCGGCCTCATCTTTTGGAACTCCTGAATACCTAGAGTCCTCGACTGGTATGGCTGAATCTACCTTTCCTGAGGTTGGACAGTCACCCTCTCCACTGCCACCATCGCTAACTGGTGGGCATTATCAATGCCCTGCCTCATGTCCTCTGGCTGACGTTGTTGCGTCTCCATCATCTGCTGAATGAAATTGAAACACTGCGCCGTATCAATTGTCTCATGGGGCGATGGTGGTAGCACCCCTGCACTCCTGGGGTAGTCCTCGAAGCTGGTGGAGGAGCACCCCCAAAAGTAGTAGATGGGCCCACCTGAGCTGGAACAAGCGGCACTGTGGTCCATGGGGCCTGCTGGGTCGGACGAGATGAAGTCGACCTCTCAATGGTGTCCCTGTGACCAAAGCGCTGCGATCGTGTCTCTACCATCCTGAAGACAGATCAAACAAGGAATTAATTACTGAAAAAGAAGTGAATTTATCAAAAAAGGACAGTTGTTTTCAAAAGAAGACAAT
>JANAVB010009596.1:39330340-39425340 GCA_029216955.1 Iris pallida
AATCATACAATCAACAAAACACAAACAAACAAGATTTTAATCCTAAGTCTAAGCTATACCTCAAACTGCAAAGGACTCTGGTGGCTGTCGGCCCAATGCCGCTGTCTGTCCTGCGCCACACGAAGTCGATCTCTGATGAGCATTACCTTCTCAGCTGCATCTACAACCATCTCAGGTCCCAGTAAAGTTCGCTCTCTAACATCATCCCAAGACAAGGGAGTATGACATTTGCACTCGTACAATGCCTCGAAGGGTGACATACCAATGCTGGTCTGGTAACTGTTGTTGTATGCAAACTCTACCAAGTACAGGTGATCCTCCCATGATCCTCCAAAATCCAGAACGCAAGTCCGCAGCATGTCCTCGAGAGTCTGAATAGTCCTCTCCGACTGCCCGTCCGTCTGAGGGTGGTATGCAGTACTGAATTTGAGCTGAGTGCCCAAACTAGTCTGCAAACTCTGCCAGAAATGGGAAGTAAAGCGACTATCCCGATCCGAGACAATGCTCACCGGAACTCCATATATCCTGACAATCTGTCGCATATACAACTCTGATAGCTTCTTCGTAGACGTCCCCACTTTGAATGGCAAAAAGTGGTCCGATTTGGTCAACCTGTCCACGATGACCCAAATCGCGTCTTTCCTTCCTGATGAACGCGGCAATCCAGAAACAAAATCTATCGTAATGTGCTCCCACTTCCACTCCGGAATGGGCAATGGCTGCAACATTCCTCCTGGCCTCTGCCTCTCTGCCTTAAACTGCTGACAGACTAGGCACCTGGCTACGAAGCGTGATACCTCCCGCTTCATTCCATACCACCACACATGCTCCTTCAAGTCTCTATACATCTTATTGGCACCTGGATGCATAGTGTACTGAGAGCGATGGGCCTCCTGTATAACCTGCTCCCGAAGCTCTCTGCTAGGCACACACAGTCTGGAACCGTGCCTCAATGTGCCGTCCTCCGCAATGATAAACTCCATATCTGCCAATCCTGCTCGAACCTGCTCTCGGATACACCGCAGAGTATCATCGTCGAACTGAGCTGACTTGATCCTCTCCATCAAGTCTGACTGAATCTGCAGGCCCCACATCTGCATCTGAACCCCTGGTACGATCACCTCGATCCCCAAACTCTCCAAATCTGCTAATAGATGACGATCCATTATCAAGCACGTAGCTACCGGATACCTACTCAAGGCATCGGCAACCACGTTGGCCTTCCCTGGATGGTACCGCAATGAAATATCAAAGTCCTTCATCAACTCCAACCATCTGCGATGCCTCATGTTGAGCTCTTTCTGCGTAAACACATACTTCAAGCTCTTGTGGTCTGTGAAGATCTTCTCACGCTCTCCGTATAGATAGTGCTTCCATAGCTTTAGAGTAAAGTTAACCGCCGCCAACTCCAAATCATGAGTAGGGTAGTTCTTCTCATGCGGACGTAACTGCCTAGATGCATAGGCAATCACCTTCCCATGTTGCTGCAAGACACAACCCAAATCCTTCCCTGAGGCGTCACTGTAGATAGTGAACCCGCCCGATCCTGATGGCAACGTCAAAATTGGGGCTGTCGTCAGTCGCTTCTTCAGCTCATCAAAAGCAACCTGACACTCCTCCGACCAGACAAACTCTGCGTCCTTCCGGGTCAGCCTAGTCAATGGCTCTGTAATCCGGAAGAAATCCTGAACAAAGCTCCTGTAGTATCCAGCCAATCCCAGAAAGCTCCTGATCTCTGCGACTGAACTCGGTGCTATCCATGCCTCAACTGCTCTGATCTTCTTCGGGTCGACTGAGATCCCATCTCCGGTCACCATATGACCTAAGAAATTAACTCGATCTAAGAAGAACTCATACTTCGAGAGCTTTCCGTAAAGCTGCTCCTTCCTGAAAGTCTCCAGAACCACTCTCAAACGCTCCTCATGCTCCTCTGGGGACTTCGAATACACCAAAATGTTATCGATGAACACCACCACGAACTTGTCCAAGTACTGTTGGAACACCTTGTTCATCAAATTCATGAACACCGTCGGGGCGTTAGTTAACCCAAACGGCATCACCATGAACTCAAACTGGCCATACCGAGTCCTGAAAGCTGTCTTCGGAATATCCTCCTTCTTCACCTTCACCTGATGATATCCTGACCTCAGATCAATCTTAGAAAATACCTTCGCTCCGCTCAGCTGATCGAACAGGTCAACGATCCTCGACAACGGGTACTTGTTCTTGATCGTGAGGCTATTGAGTGCCCTGAAGTCAATACACATCCGTACCGACCCATCCTTCTTCGGTACAAAGAGTACTGGCGCACCCTATGGTGAAGAACTCGATTGGATGAAGCTCTTGTCCTGTAACTCATCTACTTTCTTTTTTAGCTCCACAAGCTCACTGTTGTTCACTCTATAGACATGCTGAGATATCGGCTCTGCGCCGGGTACCAAGTCTATAGAGAACTCCATATCCCTGTCCGGAGGCAACCTTGGCAACTCCTCCGGAAACACATCCATAAACTCAACTATCAGTGGATGTGTCACATTCTGCTCCTCTGCTGAAGCTCCACAGAAAACTTTGCTACTCTGCTCTGACTCCCGCCTGGTGAACTCAAACTCTGGCTCTCCTGGCATACTGAAAAGAACTCTACCCCCGCGGCAATCTATACTGGAATGGTGCCTGCTCAACCAATCCATACCGAGTACAATATCGTAGTTCGGTAGTGGCATCACGAGCAGACTCACATCCAGTACTCGCCTCCCAAAACTACTCTCTGATCCTTACAAACATCACTAACGAGGATAATACCACCCCCAGTCGTGATCTTACAAGTCCTAGGCAAAGGTTCAAAAGAAAGCTGGTGTCTAATGGCAAAAGATACAGACACGAAGCTATGGGAATCACCCGAATCAAATAATGCGAATGCGGGAAAAGAGTCGATAAGAACAGAACCTGCTATCAGATCGCCTACTGCCTCGGTATCCTCCGCTGCCATGGCGAAAGCTCGCCCCTGCTGGCCCCCTCTAGTCTGCTGCTGATGCTGAACAAACTTCTGCTGCTGAGTCGGTAAGGGTCCCTTCTGCTGCTCCACTGGTGCCTTGGTTTCTGCTCCCTGTCCTTTACGCCCGAAAGCCTCAGGACAGTCCCTCAACAGATGCTCTGATGAACCACAGAGTAGGCACTTGCCTAGCCTCTTCCTACACTCACTCCACCTGTGCCCTGGCTTCTTACAGAAGTCACAAGTGGTGGCCCACTGCTATCTCGATGCCTGCTGACCCTGCCTCTGCTGCGCCTGCTGGAATGGCCTCTGCTACTGGAAAGACCTCTGCTGATGCTGCTGCTGAAAGTGGGGCTTCTTGGCCGGTCCTCCACTGCTGCCGGCTACATAGGAATCACGGCCTCTCTTTTACTTCAGCTCTAAATCATCCTCTGCTGCCATAGCTCCCATCAAAATCTCCTCAAATATAGCATTCATGTTGCTCTTGGTTAAGGACTTGACTTCCTTAACCAAACCCTTCCTGAATCTTCTAGCCTTCGCTGTCTCGCTAAGGCCCTCCAAAAATCTGCCCCGGTGGTAGAACTCCCCAATGTACTCCTCTACAGTCTGGTTCCCCTGAACCAGGTTCTCAAACTGCGTCTCCAACGCGCTAAGTGCAGTATCAGGGAAGAACTTTTCCTTGAAAAGCTTCTTAAAAGCCTCCCAAGTTTGCCATGTAGTACTAACCCTGGGGTCGTTCTGGTACTAAGTACGAGCGAGATCCTGCATCATACTGCCTGCTGCTTCCACCTGGAGTCTAGCCGGTATCTCTGCGAGACAGAAAATCCCCTCTATGTGCTCGATCCAGTCGTCCGCGTAAAGGA
This sequence comes from Iris pallida, assembly GCA_029216955.1. Taxonomy (NCBI): domain Eukaryota; kingdom Viridiplantae; phylum Streptophyta; class Magnoliopsida; order Asparagales; family Iridaceae; genus Iris; species Iris pallida. The sequence continues at coordinate 39,334,193 of JANAVB010009596.1, forward strand.
TACCCTCCGTACCCTTGAAGTCCCGCGGCCTCATCTTTTGGAACTCCTGAATACCTAGAGTCCTCGACTGCTATGGCTGAATCTGCCTTTCCTGAGGTTGGACAGTCACCCTATCCACTGCCACCATCGCTAATTGGTGGGCATTATCAATGCCCTGCCTCATGTCCTCTGACTGACGTCGCTGCGTCTCCATCATCTGCTGAATGAAATTGAAACACTGCACCGTATCAATTGTCTCCTGGAGCGATGGTGGTAGCACCCCTGCACTCCTGGGGTAGTCCTCGGAGCTGGTGGAAGAGCACCCCCAAAAGTAGCAGATGGGCCCACCTGAGCTGGAACAAGCGACACTGTGGTCCCTGGGGCCTGCTGGGTCGGACGAGAAGAAGTCGACCTCTCAATGGTGTCCCTGTGACCAGAGCGCTGCGATCGTGTCTCCACCATCCTGAAGACAGATCAAACAAGGAATCAATTACTGAAAAAGAAGTGAATTTATCAAAGAAGGACAGTTGTTTTCAAAAGGAGACAATTAACAGTAAGAATTGATAAGAGTTTTTCCTAATGTGATTGAGTACATTAACTTATCCTATATCCTATTGCAGGCTGTAATGATACTCTAGTTCGAGTACCACTACGAATCACACTAGTTGTGATTGTGACCTGCATGGGCCACCACTAAAAACGTGTCATGACCCACACCCAGTGTAAGGGCACGAGAAGTAACGAACGTCCAGCCTACACCGCAGTGTCGGCGGTTGAACGCTGTCCTGAGTCACAATATCTAACACAGTCTAGAATAACTCCGAATGGAGAGTAAATAATAAGTAACTCAATCACAATTCTAAGATGGAATAGAAGAAAGAATCTCAAGAGAGTCACAGATAAAAATCTAGGTGTAAACCACCAGAATAAATCTCAAGTACAACTCATAAAGTCTCAAACAGAAATACAAATAAAGTACTAAGTCTCAGCTAGACTACAGGCAAATCCTCAGCAACTGTGGGATCCTCCTGAGGGTCCACGTCGCCGGTGTCATCTAAGCCAATGCCATAATAAGTAGGGCAGTACTTCTCATCATCACCTGTAAAATTTTCAACATGCCCAGTCAGGACGGAACGAGCACATATCTTTCACAACATTTCATATCAGGAGTGGACATATAAAGCAAGCTATAGAAAACTATACATAAATCGCTGTAAAGGAAATCAACAAGAGAGAGACTATAAAATGAGATATATTATGATAATAGAGAAATGTAACCATCTACGTGATTCAGAGCATGAATTGGTTATGTAAACGGTCTGGGTTGCACATGGATACCTATTGGGGATAATGATCACATAACCAACTACACTCTCCCTGCACCTAATCAATACACAAGGATCAATGCATGTTATGTTATTGCACATGGATAACAACTACTATATACATGGAGCTCATATGGTCATGAGTGTACATGAATAACATATGAGTGCACATGGATAAATATGAATACATGGAGTACATGATGGCCATGATAAAGTACATAAACATGACATACTCGATGTATCCGAGAGGATCACATCGCATGAAAAGATCCAGAGGGTACTAATCCGTGTGAACATCGTGTCAGCATCAAGTATACTAGTCTATAACAAGAGAACATATCCAAAGAAGTATGAAAGATCAGAGAATGTACTCGCCTGGCAAATCGAACTGCTGATGATGAGGTGTAACTAAACTAGGGCAATGTAAACCTATTTAAAATACACACATGTCACAACCAAGTCTACAATATCAAGAGAAATAGCTACAATGCAAGACTACATGCTTCTAGGTCCATTTTGGTCAAAGTCAACCCTCGGTCAACTCTGGTCAAACCTGGTCAACGCTGGTCAAACCTGGGTCAACTGGTCCGACTACTAATTTCTAGGTCATACACAAAATTCTAGGTCATTTGGAGTTCGTTTGAGTTGAATTGGATCAAGTTTGACCCAAAGTTGACTTTTGTCAATTTGGTCAACTTGCCGGCCAATTCGAATAAACTAAGCTCGAAATGACGAACCAAATCTGTCCTAGGGCTCCTATAGTCATATACACAATTACAATCCAATCTAAGAGAATTAACAAGCAAATATATATATATATATATATATATATATATATATATATATATATATATATATATATATATATATATATATACATATAGGTATATACACACATGTGTATACAATACAAACAAAATCCAAATCTAACAAAAATGGTGTGTGCGTGTGTACGCACTAGTGCTTATTGAAATAAGGGTCAAATCTGAGATTAAAAACATTCAAACATTATCATGGTATTACCCAAACTATTATACTATTATATACATCTATATAAAGTAAGAAAACTTCATATATATATATATATATATATATATATATATATATATATATATATATATATATATATATATATATATATATATATATATATATATATATACAAAAGCTCAAATGGAAAGATACGCAATGATGCGTGATACTTAAAAAGTCTAAAATCTGGAATAATTCCCCCTCGACCCATTCTCCACGTATATGTGTTAGGAATGGGTTTCAACGGAGTTATACATATATATATGGTTAAATATATGCATAAAGCTATATATAGAAAGCACATATACTCATAAATAATGGAAAATTGTGAAACAAAGCCAAAAGTTGGTTCTCACATATTTTAAATATTATATAAGTCCTGTAAACTCAGAATTTAGAAGCTAAAATGCTGGAAATCAAAATATCACATATCAACTAAAAATCGAAATTAAAGAAAACGATCCAATTTCACCCAACGACCCAAAATCCAAAATACACCAAACGAACCCGCAAAACTTGGCATACACGTTGGCCTCAACCCACGTGATGCGTTCGTATACTCTCGGGTTCGAAATCGTGTCCGTGTCGTGTCCACAGAACGCGTATCGAAATTTTTTGATACCGTGTGGTACGCGTGCGTTCTCGCTCGTTTGAGCGCCGCACACGCAACGAAATGCCACATGCTTAAGCACGTAACTGGGGGGGGTCCTGGGGTAGGTCTAGAACACGACAATATGGTGACATGCTGCCCGAAATAGCGCACGCAGACCCACGCACCCGCGCGGCCTGCTGCGCGCGCACAGCGCGCCCTCGTGCGCGTGGTGCCGGCCTCGCTGCTCCCTCGTCGGGCCACGTCGTGACTTGGGGTTCGTCCTATGGGTGATCTAGGTCTAGGTCAACATGTTTTGAGTCCTGGAACGGGTCTTCGCTGCGTCATGTGCGCGCACGAAGTCCGTTTCCGCGACAAAAATGAAGGTCTGAATACACAGTGGCTGAGCGGTGCACGCGCGATATCTCCACTCTCGCTCAACAAAAAGTCGTGAAATTTTACAAGCAGGAGGGAAGAGGTTGCCCCCACGTGCTCACAAATTTTCATGCAAAAATACGCTTTGTGCATCGCGCAATCACACGCAGACAGCAGGGCACGCACGGCCTCGTGCACGGGATCCGTGCACGTGCGTCCGTTGCCCGAAATGCCGCTGAAACGATGTCAAACCCAAAACCGTCTTCCCGAAAGTTTATCAAAATCATATTATCTAAACATCCATGAAGACAGAAACGAAAAATAACAACTTTCTATCCAAAGTGGCATTTCGTCGAACATGTGCCGTAGGGACCGACACGGTCTCGATACCTCCATCAAACGGAGTCGAAATCCCACCAAATTTCGTGGACAAGGCTAGGGCACCTATATGGATGCAAAAATGAAAAAAAACCAGATTTGTGATGGTAGATTAGGGTTTTACCTATTGAGTGTCAAAACTTAATGATCGGGGCTCCTCGGTTGTCGTGTCGGCCGATTTCCCTCAAGCAAAACCTTTCGTCTCTACTCCAGAAATGCTCCAGCAGATCCTTCTCTCCTCGACGAGTGCAACGGAGTTCGTTTGGGAAGAAACGGACTCCGGATGAAGAAAATAGGTATTTTGGAGAGGTGGATCTTTTAGGGTTTCTTTGTGGAGGCTCACAATTTTCACAAATAATGAAAAGAGGAGGGGTACTGCTGTGTTGGGCGGCCATGGGGGTGTCTAGGGTTTAGGGTTTCACTTGGGCCATCTCCTACTCAATTAGAAATGGGCCCAAGTCAAAAAGCTCAAGGCCTACATGCAAAAAGACTAATTAAATAATTAAAAGCCTTAAAAATAATCTAATGCACAAATTAAATTCTAAAAATAAAAATAAAAAATTCTAATGCATGGATAGGCCCCAAGTCTACTAGGGTTAAACCAGTTGCTAGCACAATCAAGTCAACATATTCAAAAAATCACACAAAGGTCAAAAATGGCTGAAAAGATTAAAATACCCTTCTATGAAAAAAATGGATGTTATACAAGAGACTAGAGCTTTTCCAAGGAAATGACATGTGCCGCTAGTGCTTTTTCTATCTACTTTGCATCCAGCAAAATCAACATCGGAATAACCGGTTAGGTCAAACGACGTGGTTTTGGGATACCATAAGCCGACAGAAGAAGTGCCTTTAAGTCATCGGAAGATACGCTTAACTGCGCACAAATATGATTCCTTAGGATTAGCTTAAAAACGTACACATAAGAAAATACTAAACATAATGTCTGGTCGACTAGCAGTTAAATATAGTAAGCTACCGATCATACCTCGATACTTACGTATGTCGACGGGTTTGCCTTGTTTATCAATATCAAGCTTGGTTGAAGTCGCCATTGGAGTGCTAAGTGGTTTTGCTGCTTCCATGTCGAACTTCTTTAATAGATCCTTTGTGTACTTTGCTTGATTTATGAACGTCCCATTGTTAGTTTGTTTGAATTGCAGTCCGAGAAAGAATTTTAGCTATCCCATCATGCTCATCTCAAACTCATTCTGCATACACTTTGAAAATTCTTGACAAAAAGATTCATCAGTAGATCCAAAGATAATATCATCTACATAAACTTGAATTAAAAGAATATTGCTATTCAAAGATTTTATAAACAAAGTAGTGTCAACCTTTCCCTTTGAAAAATCGTTATCAAGTAAAAAAGAGGTTAGACGATCGTACCAAGCACGAGGGACTTGTTTTAAACCGTATAAGGCTTTCTTCAACATGAAAACATATTCAAAAAATTTAAAATCAGTAAAACCGGGTGGTTGAGCTACATAAACCTCTTCTTTTATAAAACCATTTAAAAATGCGCTTTTGACATCCATATGAAATAACTTAAAATTATGAAAACATGCAAATGCACATAATATGCGAATGGATTCTAATCTCGCAACTGGGGCATAAGTCTCATCGTAGTCGATACCCTCTTCTTGATTGTATCCTTGAGCTACGAGTCGAGCCTTATTACGAGTCACTAAACCATTCTTGTCACGACCCGTACCCTAGAGTAAGGGCACAAGAAGTGGGTACGTCCAGCCTACGATGCAGTATCGGCGGTAGAACGCTGTCCTAGGTCACAATATCTAACAATATAATTCTAAGCAGTTTATACTCCCGAATGGAGGAGACATAGCAGAATATAAACTCAATCACAACTAAGGAAGAAGAAGCACGATATGATATAGAACTCAAAGAAATATAGATGATCAGAAGAGTCTAAGATAACATCTCAGCAAATATCCAGAATACAAGTCTCAACTACAGAATATGAAGAATATATACAATCCAGGTCTCAAAGACAGAAATAAAGTCTAACTAACTAGTCTCAAGACAACATAAGTAAGATAAAGCCTAACTAAGCTAGTCTAGACAGTAGGGGTAATGTCATCAGCTAGAGCTGGGTCCTCCTGAGAGTCCAGCTCACAAGTGACGTCTAGGGCTGCCCCGTAGAAGGTATCCACACAGGCCTCCTCTTCGTCCTCTGTAATATTTTCAATAGGTCCAGTCAGGACAGGAGCGAGCACAATACATCTTAACAGTTTTAGCAGGTTAGCAAATATAATAATGCAGTAAAGAAAGATACAGGAACTGAGGTAATATAGTATGTAAACAGAGAGAGAACTGTAAAAGAAATATCTACTATAAATAGAGAACTAACAGTGGCTAGTGAGTCAGAGTACAATATAGACATGTAAATGGCATAGGATTATTCTAATGCTACACTATGGAATAATTCTGATGCTACACTACTTGGATATTATTTAGATGTCCACTTCTACTCCCCCGTACCCCAATCAATACACAATAATCCAACCAGGTTATGTTATGATTCATACAACGGCCCCCGAAGGGTGGTACATGATAGTCCCATAAATGGGGATTCTAGGAAGCCCAATAAATAGAAAGATTCAAGGAAGACTCTGTGATCAAGAGAGTACATGTCACAAGTGATTCAATGAACCATAAAGCATAGTGATACACCATGTAAGTGAAACGCACAGAACATGAAGTACCCGATGCTCCCTGAAGGGATAACATCTCAAGAAGGGATCCATATATTACTAATCCGTGTGACCAATGTGACAGTATCAAGTAAAATAATTTAAAGCAGGAAAATAATTCTAAGCAGGATATGAAATGATCCGAGAATGTACTCGTCTGGTATCTGAGTGTCCGGATGAAATGTACTGTCTGAGGAGAGGTGTCTGGCTCCTAATCTGAATAACACAAGTCACAACAAGTCTAAAATGATAACAAGATGCAATTCAATCCATTCTAAATGAATCTAGGTCAATCTAGGCCAAAGTCAACTCTTGGTCAACTCTGGTCAACCCTAGTAGTCAAAGTAGGTCAACTATGGTCAAACTAGGTCTAACAAGTCTAAATTAGGTCAAACAAGTCATTCTAGGCTAATCAAGTCTTACTAGGCCTAGCCAAGCCAAGACTTAGTACACCAACTCAACTCAAGGCACTAGGACTGTTTCACTTAACAAAATTGCCAAACAAAAGGTTGGATTTTGAAAATAAAACGAAAAAAAGTACAAGAAGTACAAATTTGATTCTGGGAAAGTATTTCTATGGAAGTCTGATTCGTAAATGATCACTTTGTTCCTTGGACCATATGATGATGATGAAGATCACTGCTTGAAGTAGAACAACTTGGAAGAACTAAGTCCCCAGAAAGGTATCGACGCACTTGGGCACTGATGGCGAGGCCGAATGCTTTTCTGCTTTGCTTCACTCTGTTCTGAAAGAAAAGTTGAAGAAGAATGCTCCGGAGGATCAAAATCTCGAAGTCTTGATCTCTGTATTCTCTCTTGTTCTTTTTTCCTCTCCCTCCGTTCTTTGAGAAAAATAAGTCTATTTATAGACTGGGGCTTCTGTGCGTAAAAAAGCATCAAAATCTGTCTTTACGCTAACAACTGCCACCCACGATCAGAGTCATCCTTTGTATACGTTGACACGCGTCCTATCATTTCAGTGAGAATAGGATGCATGTACACACGTTCTTCGAAATATGTGGCATGAAGGCCATGTAGGCAAACCACGTTCCATACTGGCCAGAAAGAATAGGGCATAAAAATAGCTCCAACATCCTCTGGGCGTAAAGCAGTAAGATGAGCATAAAATAGCTCTGTCATAAGTTCCAGCGTAAAGTGGTTATTAAATAACCTTGAGCGTAAAATGGCTCAAATAGACTTTACGCACACATTATTTTATGAGCGTAAGAACTCATGTAAAACTTCGTGCGTAAAAGAAACCATATAGTGAGCGTAAAGTAGCTCGATCCCCCGTAAACGACAACAATGGTCTTTGTATAAGACAAATCCCATTGAATTCTGTGGTAAATGCCATCATTAATATCTTCATGTCAGAGTTTGCATTAAATGAGAGATTTGACAGCTTTGTCCAGCGTAAAAGAGGCTGCTCTGTCCTTGGCGTAAAACCACCGGTGTGGACCTACGCGTAAAATGATCAGCCTGCTTAGGCGTAAAAGAGATTATCCGCTCTTGCTTGGTGTAGAAAACTGATCACTTATGAATGGGATGACTCTTGCTTTGAAGCACTTTTTACGCTCCTACAAGACCCCCTTCAAAGTTTTCAAATATTTCCAAAATTTGAAACACTTTGAACAGAAGCGTAAAAGTTGAGATTTGACCTGCCAGCATAAAATTTGGGATATGCAACAGCCATCCGCGTAAAAGCGGGGATGTCCAACAGTCGGCGTAATTTCCAACAGTGTCGGTCAACACTTATTTGTCACAATGAATTTCCTTTTTCGAAACTCACAAATGCCTTTTCACTTCCCCGAGTTTTGCATTTATAATGAACCGTTTCCAATGAGGAATATGAAGAGCTGATTTAAACCGTATAAATAAGAAGAAATTCTTCACTCTTGTCATTCATCTCCATAGTGACATGGCGCCCAGGAAGGAGATTAATAATGAAGAGGCTTCAGGCTCAAGGCTTGATTTCGAGCGAGCGTGCAACCTTTTAGAGTGTTTTAGAGTAACTCCTGCGGTCTTTAGTCGCATTGATGATGGTCCTCCAACTGTGTACGAAGGGCCAGGAGATGCCGAAGCGTTTCTTAATCTGATGCGCCTCTCCAGGATTCACAACATGCGTGAGTTAGGTGCCTCTCTTCGTCAGTCCAACGAAGGAGAGGGGAAATAAAATTCCATGTATTGTGACTCTCTTATATGTACGGGTCTACTTCCCCTTTTTATAAATAAAGTCTGATGTTAATCTTAACTGTTCAATACTTATTTTGACTGCTTCTATGATTGTTCATTCCCAAGAAACAAACTTGACACGTGGCGTCTGTCTTGTGGTTACGAGAGCCTTTAAATAGGATCTTCCCCCGAAATAGACTCTTCCCAACAGTTCTTTAGCCTTTATAAATAGCCGAGAATGTTTCACATATTCTCGTACTCATTCTACTGAAGATAACTTTTCGTGATGTTGTTCTCCAACAAATGAGGATGGCAAAGCTTTCCCGCTGTGTTCTTTTGTATGCCCAGTCATTAGATGCAGATTCAACCACCATTAGAGCCAAACCATTCGACCTAAGTGGTAAGTCCGATCGTAGGCAAATACCTGTCTTTGAATTTTTTGTTGAAAACATCTATTCATGAGCATAAATTCTTGACGAGCGTAAAAACTTGCTAAAGCACTGGCATAAAATCCTTACTGATTGCTGACGTAAAAGCCTTGTTGAATCACCGGCGTAAAAGCCTTGCTGATTGCTGGCGTAAAAGCCTTGTTGATTGCTGGCGTAAAAGCCTTGCTGAATCACCGGCGTAAAAGCCTTGTTGATTGCTGGCGTAAAAGCCTTGCTGAATCACCGGCGTAAAAAGTCTTGCTGAAGCACTGGCGTAAAAAGTCTTGTGATCTGTTTTTAATTAGCGTTTAATACGCATCTGATAATACTTCTGTTTTTAAAACACTTCTTCTTTGTTGTTTTCTGCAGAAGTTTGGATGAGCAGGTTTTCCAGAACCGGCATTGGCGATTTTTACGCTGTGAGGAGCGTTCTTCTGACATCAACATCAGGAAGCTCATGCGCTTTTGATGCGCAAATCAGACAACTCAGAACTCTTCGTGAGATAGAATGTTCTTCCTCTGTTGGTAGGAAGAGCCTTTATACACGGAGAGTTGGATGGTGGAGTCAACTCTACCCCGAGAAATCGGGTAGTAGAGTTCCTTTCACGGCAGGACTAGGAATCGTATCCCAATGCTGGATACATTCCTATCTCCTTTGAGGTGCCGCCACTAATCCACCAGTTGTATTGGCAGCAACGCGCCTTCGGGCTGCCATACTCTGGGGTTCTCCTCTCGTCTGAGAGATAAGACCAGAGTTTGATTTCTGCTGTTCCGGTTGCCACTGGAGCTCAGACAGTCAGGAACTGCCACCAACAACGAACCCGTCAAAGAGGATCAAAGAAGAAATAGATCTCTATTAGGTTATCGTTGGTATATAGAATGAAAATCCAAGATTGTAAAAGATTTCCATTATAACTTGTATGGAAGTCTAAGAAATGTAATAGACTTTTTGATTATATGGAAATGAAAATGATGATTCTTCTATGATCAATGTTTTGTATCTATCTGGATGTAATATGGACATAATAGATAAATGAAATCCTATTTTCTGTTTTAGAGTATATGATACTATCAGAGGTAATATGGATATAATAGCATATATGAACACAAAAGAAAATTAGATTAATATCTATGCAGAGGTCAAAAATAGAAGTGATAGATAGGAAAAGAAAGTAGATTTAATATTTATTCAGAGGTCATGGAAACATGATAAATAGCGAATCCCACTTTCTAATCAATTGATATTGAAGATATAAAATCCCTTTCCCAAGAAGTCAGCTTAACCAAACCTTGGTAGCTGGGATTAAGAAGACAGATGTCATGAACATGTGGGTCAAAAACAATAGATAAACCAATACGTTTTCGGGAAAAGAAAACATTGATTCGAAATGAATGAACCCGATGGAACGAACGGACAGGTCTTTTTGGGAATGAAAGGTTGTTCTCAATCTTCAAAGACCGGTTCATTAACAGTCTTCTTCTATAAATAGGTGAGAACTCTCTGTAACATTTTATTCTTATTTCCACTCCTCTATTGGAAATATCTTCCGAGGATGCACAGCAAAAGAATGAAGTTTCCAGGAAAATTGAGGACGTCGCTGAGATGTGTCCCCTTGAGCCAACAGTGGCGGGCCCGACTCAAGTAGGCAACGGCTCTTCTACGCCCAAGCCACTCGAAGACATTCTTGCTTTTTTAGTAGAGCCAGGGAAAACTCCTGAAAAAGAAGCGTCGAGGATGGCTGCCTGCAAATTTTTTATGTGTTCAGGAAACGATGCCTTCTATGCATTGGCCGACTATGTATTCAATAAGGAAGGGAGTGGCTCTCGTCCTTAGTCTTTTATTTTGAACAAAAATAATAAAAGAAGCTTTATTTTTTATTCTGTCCTTTTTTTATACATAGTATTTCTTAAGAAATTTGCCATTGATCGGTAGCATGAGTAGATCTCCATTGGACTTTGACAACCGATAGGCACCATTGGAAAACACAGACTCAATTACATAAGGGCCTTCCCATTTTGCTTGGAATTTTCCTTTACTTTTATGAGTTATTACCATCGGTCTCCGAACAGCTAATACGAGCTCGCCCACTTTGAATACCCTCTCCTTAACTTACGATTAAAAGTTCGAGATATGCGGGCTTGGTACAGTTCAATGTGTTGTTGTGCTTGAAGACGCTTCTCATCCAATCCTTCAAGTTCTTGGAGTCGTAAGCGATCATTATTCTCTGTAGTTAGCTCATTAGCAATGGCTATTCGTAAAGAAGGGATCTGGATTTCCAATAGGAGAACAGCTTCGCATCCATAAACCAATGAGAATGGTATAAAACCAGTAGGAGTCCGGACTGTTGTTCGATAAGCCCATAAACATTCTCCAAGTTTCTCATTCCAATCACGTTTATTAGAAGAAACAAACTTTTTAAGAAGTTTGATGATCGTCTTATTGAAAGCTTCAGCTAAACCATTAGCAGCTGGATTATAAGCCGTAGAAGCCAAATTCTGAATTCGATTCTTGTCACAGAATCGATAAAATGCTTGACTGGCAAATTGTGGACCATTGTCATGAATTATCCGTCGAGGAATCCCGAAATGATAAATGACATGGTGCTTGATGAAACTGATCACATTAGATGTTTTCACTTCCGCAAGGGGGACTGCTTCTGTCCACTTCGAAAAGTAATCGGTTATAGCTAGTATAAACCGATGTCCTTTGATAGAAGGAGGGTTATTAGGACCAATGACATCCATACCCCAAGCTTCGAAGGGCCAAGAGGCTGCTGTAGGATGTAAAAATTCAGATGGTTGACGAATAAAATCAGCATGAATCTGAGATGCTTTACATCTTCTGGCATAGTCTACAGCATCTGCTATCATAGAAGGCCAATAATACCCCATTCTCCGGATACGGTCCTGCAACTTTGGACCCGGTTGATGAGCACCACAGACACCATCATGAGCCTCACGCAGTATTTGTTTGGCTTCACTTTCTGAGAGACAGCACAGCAAGAGTCCGTCATATGAACGACGATATAGCATATGTAAAGACGAATCATAATAGAATCGAAATGATCGTCTCTTAATTGATGCAGCTTCTTTAGGATCTTCAGGCAAAATTCTATGAACTGCATAATCAATGAATGGAGTTCTCCAATCTTTCTGCTGGGAACTTGACTCTGTAGTATAACTTTGTTCAATATGCAGATTACTTTTCACACAGAACAAGTCTCGGTCTAACAAAGTAATTGTATTTTGCCTTCCGATTGGGACAACCAAGTCTGCAGCTAAGCTGGCAAGAGCATCAGCCTCCACATTCTGAGAACGTGGTACAAATTCAATGAAGAATCCTTTGAATGATAGGACCAACTCGACTACCATTTGATGATAGGGGCTGAGGTCAAGATTTCTAACTTCATAAGTCCCTCTAACTTGATTACGATCAATTGAGAATCTCCATAAGCCTCTAAGGATTCAATATCCAATTGTTTTGCTACTTGAAGACCAATCAATAGAGCATTATATTCTGCTACATTGTTAGAGCATGGCTCATTAAGAGAATAGGCACGGTATATGACCATTTTGTCAGGAGAAACCAAGACAATTCCTACCCCAGAGACAATATTGCCTTTAGGTCCCACTCGTGATGCTCCATCAAAATATAATTGCCATATATCATTCTTCAAAGTCGTATTACAATCCACTACTTCGTCTGGAATGTCTTCATATAACTTTGAAGTTTCAGGTATAGGATGAGCAGCTAAGAAATCAGCTAACGCTTGGCCCTTCACTGATTTTTGAGGCACATAAATCATATCATAAGGAGTGAGCAACATCGCCCAGGTAGCTAACCTGGAATTAAGAATGCTCGGTTTCTCATCAATACCCGAATGGGATTTATTCTGGAGATGACATGAATAGTCTGTCCGGTGACATAATGCCTTGTTTTTTGGATGGCAAAAACCAAAGCTAGACATTCTTTTTCTACAGGAGTATATCTGTGTTCAGCTCCGACCATCATTCTGCTCAGATAATATATTGCTTGTTTATGACCCATATCACTTTTCTGTGCCAAAAGAGCGCCAAGTGAATGATCTAAAGCTCGAACATATAGCAAGAATGGTCTTCCTACCACCGGAGGTACCAGAACAGGTGGGTTTGTAAGATATTGCTTAATGTCATTGAAGGCTTTTTGACACGCTTCATCCCAGACGAAAGATACCCCTTTCTTTAATAGACGGAAGAAAGGTTGACATCTCCCAGAAAGATTAGATATAAATCTTCTGATATAAGCAATACGGCCTTGAAAGCTACGGAGTTCTTTCAGATTACGAGGAGGACGCATTTCAAGAATTGCTTTAACCTTATCAGGATCAACATGGATACCTTGAGAGGTAATGACAAATCCTAGAAACTTGCCACTAGAAACCCCTAAGAAAGACTTAGTAGGGTTCATTTTCAATTAATGTTGGCGCATCAATTCAAATACTGTCTTCAAGTCCTGAATGTGATCATTCTTTGACCGACTCTTAACAGCAATGTCATCTACATAGCATTCAACTATCTTCCGTAGATGTTCTTGAAAGATATTGCTCATAGCCCGTTGATACGTGGCACCGACATTTTTAAGACCAAACGGCATAACTGTATAGCAGTAGACCCCAAGAGGTGTACGAAAAGCAGTGTGCTTCTCATCTTCTGGATGCATCTTGATCTGATTGTATCCTGAGAATCCGTCCATGAAATACATGCGTTCAAAACTACATGTATTGTCTATCATGATATCAGTAATTGGAAGTAGAAATTCATCCTTTGGACAAGCCGTATTAAGATCTCGGTAATCTATACAAACTCGGACTTTTCCGTTCTTCTTCATAACAGGAACAATATTGGCCACCCAATCTGGGTGTTGTTCTTCACGAACAAAGCCACACGTAATCAGCTTTTTGACTTCTGCCTCAATCGCATCCATCATATCTGGTCTAAACGTCGTTGCTGTTGTTTTACAGGCTTGACATTAGGCAAAATGTTGAGTTTATGGGTAGCAACTGTAGGATCTAGCCCTGGCATATCTTCATAACTCCATGCAAAGATGTCAATGTAATCTTTTATAAGTTTTATTAGCTCTTCCTTTTCATCTTCAGAAAGATTCTTACTGATGAATATTGGTTTGGACGTAACTCCATCTCCACATCAATCTGGATAACCTCATCTTCTGTAGGTGGCTGTCGTTGTTCAAACGAAGTTCCCATTGAGTATCCATTTGTTGAGCCCAAGGATCATTTTCAAATGGCTCTGATTCATCATCGGTTTGAACCATATTGACTGAGAGTACTTGCCCAGATTCACAATATGAGGAATGAGAAATATCGGATTCGATGAATAGAATTTCTTCCGGTTCTATGTTGTCTTTATATTGATGACTTTGATTATCAGAAGATAAAGTCATTCTTTCAATAAACTTGACAGCCATATACTCGAACAGGAAATCTTTATTGATATCAAAAAGTACAGAATGATCAATATTTATATCATTTACAGTCTGATTGCTATGCTTCGGATTAATCAACAGTGGACCATCATCTATCTTCTGCGTAGATTTGCCAAGATTGACAATCAATGGTAGTTCTGGATCATTCGTACAAGAAGTACGCCCTTTGACCTTGATCATAAAAGGTTGAACTTGGCTTTAGCAGGAATATTTATTGATTCCTCAGATGAAGTTTGAGTTCTTCCTTTAACCTTGATTATCAAAGGTTGATCATTGACAGGTTGGGATTGGATTCGTCCCTTGACTATGATCTTCAAAGGTTGCTCCTCTGGCGGATCTTCATTAATAGAGTGATCCTCAGAGGGTGATTGATCTTCAGCCATGTCTGATATATCTTTCACATGCTCTTGTTTATAAAGCCTTGAATCAGAGAAGTAGGCTTCAACACCCTTGAACGGATTAATATCAGCAAACTCAGTTTTCACAACTCCTTGGGAGTCCACATATTTGAAACATTGGTGAAGAGTTGAAGGCACAATATTGTGCTCATGAATCCACGGTCTTCCAAGAAGAATATTGTAGGATACGTCCGAGTTGATAACATAGAAAGTTACCATAGTTCGAAGATCACCAATCTGAATCTGCAGACGAATCTTCCCCAGTGGTTTGCTCTTGCCAGAGTTAAAACCGACTATCGTAGTACTAGTGTAAGTCAGCTCACTAGTAGGAATCCTCAGGGGTCTTAGCATACTCTGAAGAATTATACTAATTGAAGACCCAGGATCGATGTAAATCCTATCAATTTCAGTGGATCCGATATATCCAGTGTAACACAGAGGCCTATCATGCTTGTTGTGTTTCAATAGCATATCCTCTTGTGTAAAGGTGATGTTGGGAATTGCTTCCATCACACTATGACATTGCGGACATGACACTGGTATATTATCAGGAGTCTTGAGTTGTGCCAAGCATGAATCTGCTTGAAGTAAAGCTTCGCTCAAAGTCTCTCTGCTTTCTCTGGAAAGGCGAAGCAGTTCAAATATAGAAGTCTAGCCGGAGTATTGGCTAACTGAGCTAGAATGTCAAATTTGTAAGGCTTCATCACCACCCCCTGATTGGAAGCAGGCTTCAATGGGATATCAAAGCGTACTGCCTTCTGTTTCCCCTTTTCAACCACAGACGGTTTAACAGGAACAGGAGAAGGTTGAACTGGTAGAGTTCCACTACATCTTCTGCTTCTTTGGAGGATCCCTCATAGTCTTTGTGGTACTCTTTTCCAGATCTTGTACCAGCAAAAGTTTCTTCTTCAGACTCAGGAGAAGGAAAACCATATTACAGGATTTAATCTTTTTCCCTTAGTCTTCTTCTTGTGAGGGTTGTTATGAGGCATTTAGAACCCAATCCAGCAGTGGAATTCTGATTTTGAATTTGTAAAGGAAACGTATTCCTTTATCATAATTCAAACCTTCTGCCTTTTGAAAGTCGTAACCCATCTTCTTCATGAGATGAACAGATTGCTGACTATACAAGTGAGTGGGCAGCACTTTTGACAGGTGTTTCAACAGAGGAAGGAGAAGCAAGACCTTCTGTAACCTCAGGAGAATGAAGAATAGATGTCTCTGTAGTTACGGGAGAGGAGGATTCGGGATATGAGGAAAAATCCCTGTCGGAGCTTTTTCATAAGCAGCAAAGACTTGTTGTGCCCATATAAAGGAACACTATTCATGGCTAGCCACTGCTGATGTAAGCTTGAGCTTGGTAGGAGGAGCTAGACTTGGAGGACAGATGTTTAGTCCTTTCAGTCTATCTTCTAAGGAAGGCCATCCCATAGATGATCCAAGTCATCAGGATTGGAATAACATGAGAAATCATGTTGCAGGTTTTGACTTTCTTACCTTTCTTGGATTTTAAAGTTTTACCTTCATTTTCCAATTCAGGTATAAGTCAGGATGTACCCACATGATTTCACCATTCTTCAATGTGAGCGAGCAATCCTGTATTTTCTTCCCTGGCGGGCGGATATTCACGATCTTCATAGTCGCCTTCGGAATTGGAATAATTCCATCTGGGACTTGCTGTGGAGGAAAATCTCCAAACTGAAGAGAGACCATGTTGGTTGTAACCGTATGGTCATCATTGGTTAAAGCGATGCGCCACCATTTATCAGGTCTTGGATCTTCTTTTTCAAGACATAGCAAGCACTGGTAGGATGATTAATGTATCTATGATAGATACAATATTTGGGATTGTCAGTCAGATTCACCTCATTAGGCCTTTTTGGCTCTGGAATCTGAAGTTTGCCACTTTTCACCCAGACACTGAAATATCCTGGGATATCACTTTCGTCAAAAGAGTATTCTTCCTTTGGCCTGGAAGATTCCTGATTATTTGGCGTCGTTTTGTTCTTGGAGAGATTGACCATAAGAGTATCTTTTCCTTTCACGTTACGATTGCCAGGATTATTACCAGGATTACTTTTCTTTCCTTTATCTTCTGAAGCAAAATCATCCCATGTTCCCGAGCCAACCTACCATTGGTCTCGGCAGAAACTGCTGCTATGATAAACGAAGCCCAATCTGTGAATTGGGAACCTGTGAAGACAGCAATGGATGGTCGCAGATTCATCTTGCATGTATCGATCAACGCTGAATCTGGCATACCAGGAGGCATCTTTAGAGTAGCCTGTCGGAAACGTTCAATGAACGTCCGAGTATCTTCTTTCTCCTTTTGTTTTATTTCTATTAAGGAGGACATGTTCATGTCCATACCTCCTTCATAGAAGCGGGAGAGAAACATTGCCTTGAATTCGTCAAAAGACGAAATAGAGTTATCGGGTAAGCTACGATACCAGTCATAAGCCGAACCCGTCAAGCACCCAATGAACACTCGAGTGAGAAGCATCATTTTTCTGCAAGTGTACAGTCATAATATCAAAGTAATTGATATATTGACTGGGAGATGCTTTTCCATCGAATAAAACCATGGATTGTGGCTTGAACTTCGGTGGAAAGGGTACATCATTCCAATGAGGAGGATAGGTTGCTTAATCCCTAACCTCTGGAGCTGATCTTTGTGCCTCAAAACCTCAAACTGTGCTTTGAGTTCACGCACTGCTTGAATGGCTTCACTGGTTTGAGGAAGCACATTTGATTGAATAGTCGTTGGATGTACCGTAACCCCCACTGGAGGTGGTACATCTTCTGGAATGATGGATCTGGAGATGCAGAATTTTGATTAACAGCAGGTTCTTGAATATTCGAAGGTATATCAGCCCCTTGACTATCTTGAGTTTGTGCTGCTGGTACCGGAGTTATTACTGTGGGTTGAGCAGTTTGCTGATTCAAAATTATCTGATGCATGCTTTGCACCATGTTGAGCATGTCTTTCAATGATTGCTCCACGGCAGTGAGACGTTGTTCCGTATTAGCAGATGACGTCTCTGGTTCATCTCCAACAGCGTAGGATTCAACCTCTCTTGAAGATATAGAGGGATTAGTATAGAAGTATGAATCCACACTATCGTATCAGACTCAAAAGATTGAGTACCCCCAGCTTCTGAATCAGAAATCTGCAATTGTCTTTGTCTTCTTGATCGAGTATTCTGATATACTCCTTCAAAGGAATCAAGAAGTCTGTTGAATTGTTGTTGACCTGGAGTTTGGGACATGTTCCGTCTCGGTCGTCGTCCTCTGTTAGTATGAGATGCCATGTTGACTGATGCATATGACAACTCATCTTCTTGGTCTTCAGCTTGATGTTGAAGTGAGAAATTCAGTCGATCAAAAACTGACCGTTTTGAAGCTGAACAACAACAATTGATCACAACCTGATGATATCCACATTGATGAGATTGTGAATTCTTACGCTTTTGCATTAGCAATTCACGTAAGTCAGAAGGAGTGGAGGGAATATTCTTCTTTATTACATTTGGGGTAGAAAAACGTTTAGTCCCCTGTGTATAAAGAAGATTACTGGCTTCATTCGCAGAACCAAACTGTACATTTTTACGCGTTTGGAGTTGTGTGCGTAAATCTTGAGATTTAGCACGAAGGACCCCATTTTCATGGCGTGTGATTTGCAAGTTTGGTACTTGCGTAAAGCAGTATAAGAAGGTTGTTGGTAGGACAGAAGTTTTACCAACATCACTTTTACGCTGTATGCGTTTAGGTATATTCACATTAGATGTGCAAACATCGTTGTGAATTTTATCTACACTGTCACAGACAGGAGACTTACCTTTACGCGTAAAACGTAAAAATTGATTATCTACCATCACAGATGGGAGATTTTGTTTTACGCAGGAGCGTAATTTGTGTGAGTCTACCACGTCACCGACGGGAGACGGGTTCTTACACTCAGAAACATTAGAATCTGCCACATTACAAATGGGAGACTCATTCTTATGCCTTGAGCGTAAAATTTGGTTCTTACCCACTGAGCGTAAAACTTGATTCTTACGCAGTGGGCGTGAAACCTGATTATCTTCTCTTACAAACGGAGATAACATCACACTTTGAGTGCAACTCTGAAGTAAGGACTGCCTCGTTACGAACGGGAGCCCCTACGACAGGAGTGGAAGAATTCCCTTGTCATCAGAAGCAACAGAGAGACCAGAAACCACTTTGGATTTGGGAATCCAAACTTTTCGTGCTTTGCGAGACTTTTGAACATTGGAGTGGTGAGAACCACCCCCAGTTCGGAGCATTTCTTCATAGGCAGTCTGGTCGAAGTGTACAACCAGAGTCTTCTTAGTCGAACCGACTGAAACATCATCATATTGAGCAATCACTTCCTCGTCGGAGGAGAAAGTCGTCCCCAGCAGAGTCGCCATTTTGTTTCACTTAACAAAATTGCCAAACAAAAGGTTGGATTTTGAAAATAAAACGAAAAAAGTACAAGAAGTACAAATTTGATTCTGGGAAAGTATTGCTATGGAAGTCTGATTCGTAAATGATCACTTTGTTCCTTGGACCATATGATGATGATGAAGATCACTGCTTGAAGTAGAACAACTTGGAAGAACTAAGTCACCAGAAAGGTATCGACGCACTTGGGCACTGATGGCGAGGCCGAATGCTTTCCTGCTTTGCTTCACTCTGTTCTGAAAGAAAAGTTGAAGAAAATGCTCCGGAGGATCAAAATCTCGAAGTCCTGATCTCTGTATTCTCTCCTGTTCTTTCTCTCTCTCCGTTCTTTGAGAAAAATGAGTCTATTTATAGACTGGGGCTTCTGTGCGTAAAAAGATCAAAATCTGTCTTTACGCTAACAACTGCCACCCATGATCAGAGTCATCCTTTGCATACGTTGACACGCGTCCCATCATTTCAGTGAGAATAGGATGCATGTACACACGTTCTTCGAAATATGGCATGAAGGCCATGTAGGCAAACCACGTTCCATACTGGCCAGAAATAGGGCGTAAAAATAGCTCCAACATCCTCTGGGCGTAAAGCAGTAAGATGAGCGTAAAATAGCTCTGTCATAAGTTTCCAGCGTAAAGTGGTTATTGAATAACCTTGAGCGTAAAATGGCTCAAATAGACTTTACGCACACATTGTTTTATGAGCGTAAGAACTCATGTAAAACTCCGTGCGTAAAAGAAACCATATAGTGAGCGTAAAGTAGCTCGATCCCCTAAACGACAACAATGGTCTTTGTATAAGACAAATCCCATTGAATTCTGTGGTAAATGCCATCATTAATATCTTCATGTCAGAGTTTGCATTAAATGAGAGATTTGACAGCTTTGTCCAGCGTAAAAGAGGCTGCTCTGTCCTTGGCGTAAAACCACGGTGTGGACCCAAGCGTAAAATGATCAGCCTGCTTAGGCGTAAAAGAGATTATCCGCTCTTGCTTGGTGTAGAAAACCGATCACTTATGAATGGATGACTCTTGCTTTGAAGCACTTTTTACGCTCCTACAAGGACCACATAGCATATATATACATATATTTCAAATACACCACTATATTATATATACATAGCAAATTATATCAAGCATTCATTCACTTTATATATATATACATATATCAATACATATATCTAATATAATACACATATATTATAATATATAGGGTACCTATATGCATCTCCTATATATGTATATACATATATATACAAGAACATAGAAATTAGGAAATGGGTAATGCATAGAGAGGTAGAGAGTGAAGAGAGTGACAATGTGTTGTACATGTGAATGTGTGTAACAGGAAGGTAGATCATGGCATAGTGTATAGAGTGTCAATGTTTGTATATACATGAGAGGCAATGTGCGGGTGTATGCTAAAACAGTGTGTGTGTGTACAAAGAGAAAATGTGAGGGTGTATTTCCTGTGAACAGTGAGAGTGTGTGAAACTAGGCTAGGTGAGTGTTAATGGTACATGGTGTATAGGTGTGTAAAAGCATGGCAAGGTGTGTGTGTAGGTGACAGTTGTGTGAACTGTTCCAGAACAGGGAAGAGAAGGAAGGGAAACCAATTATTTCATTCCCAAAGAGTTTCAGTTTTTATTGACAGTTTCAAACACCCATTTCGAATTCAATACACAACCAACAACCCCAAATTAAACCATAGCTAGATTATAAGTAGGAGAACTATATTAGGGACTTAAACCATATTTAACACCATTTATATAGGTTAATATAGCTATCAAAACTCGATTTAGAAAACTGGAAAATACAGAAATATTTGGTTTCAGAAATTTTAGGGTAAATGCTAAATGAGATTTGAAATCAAACTAAAATGCAAAATTAAGGTGGGTAATAGGGGTCACATGTGTGGGTGTACTAGAAAAAGCCATTCGTGTCCACTGGAGTGGACACGAATGTCCAACACAGAAAAAACTAATGTATCAGAAACTGTGAAATATCAGGCCTCGTGCGGCCATGTCGAGCCGCATTGGACTCAATGCACAACATGAGAGACCATGTGCTCGAATAGTGTTAGACTAGGTCTTGGTGAGTGTGTTTGGGTCCATGAAGTGTGTCCACGACGTGTCCAAAGGGATACGAACAGCGTATCAGTGCCTAATAAACCCGACTGAACTATCGGCCGAGACCAGTGCAGAGTCTCGTGCGTGTTCGACACGACACGAGACATAAGGCTTGGGGGCCCTCGTGTCAGTCACTGCCCCCACCCTCTTGTCAAATCCTAGCTCGCCACGTGGCCTGTGCAACAAGCACGAGGCCACGAGCAGCAGGGGAAGCGCACAGCTGCGCGCGCGTGTGCACCCGCATGTGCACGTGTCCAAACCGACACGATACGACACCAAATCGATCCCAGTCCACTGGAAAACAACAACCCACACCAAAACGATCATTCCTATTCAAAAATAATTTAAAAATCGAAACGAAATGTCCTTTGGGCATTTCGTCAAACACCTAAACCCATGGGCTGATACGTGTCCATTTAGGACACGAAAAGGACACAAAATCCTACAGAAATCTAGGTTTGGCTAGGGACACTTAGATCTAGGTCATTATGCAATAAAATCAGCATCTAACAAAGAGTTTTAGTGATTTACCTAATGGTGTCACAACTCCTCAAAAGCTCCAAAGAGGGGGGTGTCTCCTTGCTCCCCAAACTCCACCAAATTGCTATAAACTGAGAATAAAATACCACAACAGAAAACTAAATTAAAACCTATTACATTTGTTTGAGGAAAAAAGGAATTAAATGGAATTTCTATGAATTTCTAAAGTGGGGATTTACCTCTTTCTAAACTTGAGATCTATTTCCAAGGGAGGCTAACCCTAAATAAGGAGGCATTAAATAGGGCGGGATTCCCTAGGTGGTGGCCATAGTGGGTTAGGGTTAGGGTTTAGTGATGGGCTATGGGCCTGGCCAAGTTTCACAAGTCATGGATTAAATCCTTAAGTCATGAATCAATGCAACTATTCAATTTTTTCTTATTTGAAAACTAGATTCTAATGGCTAAATGAGGTTAAATCAAGTTAGACTAGGGTTACTTACCTAACCAAGGCAGTCACAACTAGGGTTAGCTTCTAGACTAGTCTACCAAGGTCAATGCTAGTCAAAGTCAACCTAGTCAACCCTCATTCAAATAATTCCAAATAAATCCTAAAAATTTCCATAAATTCAAAGAAATTATAATAAATTCAAATAACCTTAAATGACAAAAATACCCTCAAACTAAAATATGGTAGATGAAACATGCTAATCACAAGTCATGATTTTAAATAGTTTTAAAAATGATTAAAAATCACCAAAAATTATAATATGAAATAAATATCATAAATACTAATTATAATTACAAAATTTCAAAATTACCCTCATCTAGAAAACTGGGTGTTATAATCCTACCCACCTTATAAAAATTTGTCCTCGAAATTTAGATGATCGCACCCCCTTCTAGGTCAAACATAGTCAAGGGTCAATCACTAGTCAATTTTCTCAACATCCTAGTACTTGGTCATCTCTGGTCAACTTCTTAGGATTTTACCTATACTAGCTACCTAAGTGTTGGCAACCAGAATTTAGCAAAAGAGAAACTCTATAATAGGCTAGCTCTTAACTTCCCAGTCCTATCAAGGCTGATACTATAAATCTCATAAGCTACAGGTTTATAAACACACATTCCCCACATCAAGGACTACCTATATATATATCCACAGTTGATACTAATGGGGGTAACATCCCTATTTGCCAACAATCAAGGTCCTAAGAATTTTATCTAAACCATGCAATTTGAAGGAATACATACAGGGTCAGGGCATACTATAGCATTGGAAGTCTCACCTAGTGCACTGGTCATTCTAGGTCAAAATAGTACTATGGTATCAACACACAAGCAATCTAGGGTGTCCTAATTGGGAAGGTAAGGGAACAACAACCATCAAGGTTGTAAGGGTTGTCTACCATCCTATATAAAAAAAATTAGTCATTAACAACAACTGAGAAATTATTAAAAGGTTACTATTCCATAAAATGGTAAAATTGAAAAT
This sequence comes from Iris pallida, assembly GCA_029216955.1. Lineage (NCBI taxonomy): Eukaryota > Viridiplantae > Streptophyta > Magnoliopsida > Asparagales > Iridaceae > Iris > Iris pallida. The sequence goes on from JANAVB010009596.1 coordinate 39,357,628, forward strand.
TTAGGCACAACAAATCACAAATAGATTTTTGTCTTGACAATCTAAGTTGATCAATTTCGGGGTAAATCGAGATTGGGCAAGATGGGGAATCAATGAAATCAAGTATGAGCACGAGCATCCAATGATGAAGATCCAGGTCATGATTAAATTTAATTCAACTGGATACGAATACGAGGTTCATAGGCGATAAAAAAATAATTCCAAGAAGAATTGTCAAGGCTGTTGCGGATAAGATTCTAGGCAAGTTTAACTATGTCTTCATCCGCGTAAATTAATATGAAAAGCGAACCAAAACGCAATAGGTTGATCAGACCATCATACACCGGTTCTGATTAGACAATATGTTAGTGGGTGCACACCCAAAAATATGTCACGGTCAAGCTCGAAAAGGATAAGCTGTAAATCTAAGGATAATTAGCAGCATAAGATATAAGTAAGGTGGTAGTGATGAACGAAGATACATAGTCCAGATTCCTAACTAAATGGGTCAAGCAATCAAGATAAGCAAGGTTAAGCATTTAAGGAATCAAGCAGAACATCATCACTTGTCGGGTCGAAGGAATTGAGTCAAGGCTGGATCTCAAATTGAAATCAGAAATAATTCAGTATCATGGTAGAGGTTATAGTTTAGCCATTTGACCAGAAAATCATATCAGAAAATAAGGTACAAGGAGACGGGTTTTAGTGGGACATGATATACCTACACGAAGGTGAGTTCATCTAGGTCTTGCATATAAGATTTGTTGGAGGGTAACAGCTAGTATTTTATTCCGAATGTCAAGGTCACGATAAGGAACGTTAAAGGATCTCAAATAGAAAGTGGGGGTTCAAGTGGTGGTAAATAAATGCACAAGATAAGGAAGATCAAGTTAATCATCTGTTTCTGATACCCTTAAGTTTATCTGGTCATAACTTGCCAATCGTATCCTTACCTCACCAGTATCCATATAAAAATTTAACCTTTACCTAAGCCTTTACCATGACTACCGTAGGCAATTTCCGATTTCCAAACATTACTCATGAAGCATAGCCTTCACATTTAGGAATCAACTTTAACCATTTATTTAAATTTCCAAATTCTTTCACCTTGTCTTAAATTTGGCCCGAAACCTCTAAATCCCGTTTACGAATTCCTTGAACTTGTTCAAATGGTTCTCCTCGTGTTATTTAATTTAAATACCTCTAGGCCTTACAAAACGTATCCTCCATCATAAAATCAACTTTCGTAATTTCTTCGACATACACCTTTGAATATTATTCTCCTAAAATTTTTTTCCGCAATAATCTCTAAATTTCTATAACTTTATGTTCCCTCTATCCCTAGTCATTTCCTTGTAATATCTTGTTCAATATCCTTATTGAATGCAATTAATTTCTCTTTTCCATTACTAACCTTCTGCATAGCCTTAGGGTAAAACTTTCCAAGAATCAATAACCAGAGTTTCGAGGTTCTCAAATCTAGGTTGACCTTGAGTATCCTCATCAGTTTGAATACACCTATAACTATCTCAAAACCCCAAAATCTCCCTAAGTGTGATTGTTTCCCGATTGGTAGTATACATCTCTTGATTCCATTCGAGACTTTTACCACATTTCTATCTCAAGGTTTCAATATTGAACACTCCACATTTTGATTTCCTCTAGATCATCATAATAATCAGTTTTGTTTCCTCTGAGTTACATGATTCCCGTCACTCTTCAGTCTTTTCCAGGCATAAGATATGAAGATTCAAGGGTTTCGATGTACATCTGGTAGGGATGATAAGATATGGGTGATGGTGTAATGACAGAGTTTAAGATAAGAAAAAATAGAATGTAATGAAATAATGGCAAGAATGATAATGAAGATATGTTCTTTCTCATCTGTTCAAACGAGATGAACCCATCAAGTTCAAATTCAATAGCAAGAAATGAGGGTGAATCCAAACAAGAGGAAAAAGGAATTCTAATTGAAGATCAAAAATGAGTTTCTCAGGGGTCGTCCCAGGAATCTCTCAAAGAATCTTAAGTGTGATTGAGTGCCTTGAATTTGAAAATATAAATACAAAATTAAAATTAACAACTACAGAATTTTTCAAAATCATCAACTAATACCAGGATTCAAGTTCCACAATGAATCCACCAAAAATCAAATTCAAATCGAGGAAAAAAGGTGAATCAAAATAAGAAAAGGGAGTTTAAATCAGAGTTCAAATGAGATTCCAAGGGTCATCCCAGGAATCTCTCAAGGAATCCTAACAGGATTGAGTATCCTCTCATCCTAACATCTTAATTTCTATATCCTGTAGCAGGCTCATAGTAGTACAACTAAGTCGTTGCGCTACTACGAAATCGCACTAAGCGAATGTCGACCTGCACGGGCCACCACTAAAAACGTGTCACGATCCGTACCCTAGAGTAAGGGCACGAGAAGTGGACGTCCAGCCTACGCCGTAGTGTCGGCTGTAGAACGCTGTCCTAGGTCACAACATCTAACATATAATTCTAAGCAGTTTATACTTTCCGAATGTGGGTGACATAGCAGAATGTAAACTCAATCACAACTAAGGAAGAAGAAGCACGATATGATATAGAACTCAAAGAAATACAGATGATCAGAAGAGTCTAAGATAACATCTCAGCAAATATCCAGAATATAAGTCTCAACTACTGAATATGAAGAATAATACAATCCAGGTCTCAAAGACAGAAATAAAGTCTAACTAACTAGTCTCAAGACAACATAAGTAAGATAAAGCCTAACTAAGCTAGTCTAGGCATAGGGGTAATGTCATCAGCTAGAGATGGGTCATCCTGAGAGTCCACTCACAAGTGACGTCTAGGGCTGCCTCGTAGAAGGTATCCACACAGGCCTCCTCCTCGTCCTCTGTAATATTTTCAATAGGTCCAGTCAGGACAGGAGCGAGCACAATACATCTCAACAGTTCATAGCAGGTTAGAAAATATAATAATGCAGTAAAGTAAGATACAGGAACTGAGAAAATGCAGTATGTAAACAGAGAGAGAACTGTAATAGAAATATCTACTATAATATAGAACTAACAGTGGCTAGTGATCAGAGTACAATATAGACATGTAAATGGCATAGGATGATTCTGATGCTACACTGCTTGGATATTATTCACATGTCCACTTCTACTCCCCCGTACCCTAATCAATACACAAGGATCCAACCAGGTTATGTTATAATTCATGCAACGGCCCCGAAGGGTGGTACATGATAGTCCCATAAATGGGGATTCTAGGCAGCCCAATAAATGGAAGAATTCAAGGAAGACTCTGTGACCACGAGAGTACATGTCACAAGTGATTCACTGAACCATGAAGCATAGTGATACGCCATGTAAGTGAAACGTACAGAACATGAAGTACTCGATGCTCCCTGAAGGGATAACATCTCAAGAAGGGATCCATATAGTACTAATCCGTGTGACCAACGTGACATTATCAAGTAAAGTAATTTAAAGCAGAGAAATAATTCTAAGCAGGATATAAAATGATCAGAGAATGTACTCGCCTGGTATCTGAGTGTCCGGATGAAATGTACTGTCCGAGGAGAGTATCTTGCTCCTAATCAGAACAGCACAAGTCACAACAAGTCTAAAATGATAACAAGATGCAATTCAATGCATTCTAAATGAATCTAGGTCAATCTAGGCCAAAGTCAACTCTTGGTCAACTCTGGTCAACCCTAGTAGTCAAACTAGGTCAACTATGGTCAAACTAGGTCTAGCAAGTCTAAATTAGGTCAAACAAGTCATTCTAGGCTAATCAAGTCTTTCTAGGCCTAGCCAAGCCTAGACTTAGTACACCAACTCAACTCAAGTCACTAGGACCACATAGCATATATATACATCTATATTCAAATACACTCACTATATTATATATACATAGCAAATTATATCAAGCATTCGTTCACTTTTTATATTACATGTATCAATACATATCTCTAAATATAATACACATAATATATATATAGGGTACCTATAAGCATCTCCTATATATGTATGTACATTTTTTTTTTAATATAAGCATCTCCTATATATGTATATACATATATACAAAAACATAGAAATTAGGAAATGGGCAATGTGCATAGAGAGGTAGAGAGTGAAGAGAGTGACATTGTGTGTGTACATGTGAATGTGTGTAACAAGAAGGTGGATCATGGCATAGTGTATAGAGTGTCAATGTGTGTATATACATGAGAGGCAATATGAGGGTGTATGCTAAAACAGTGTGTGTGTGTGTACAAAGAGGAAATGTGAGGGTGTATTTCCTGTGAACAGTGAGAGTGTTTGAAACTAGGCTAGGTGAGTGTCAATGGTACATGATGTATAGGTGTGTAAAAGCATGGCAAGGGTGTGTGTGTAGGTGACAGTTGTGTGAACTGTTCCAGAACAGGAAGAGAAGGAAGGGAAACCAATTATTTATTCCCAAAACAGTTTCAGTTTTATTGACAGTTTCAAACACCCATTTCGAATTCAATACACAACCAAACAACCACAAAATTGAACCATAGCTAGATTATAAGTAGGAGAACTATATTAGGGACTTAAACCAATATTTAACAGCATTTAAATAGGTTAATATAACTGTCAAAACTAGATTTAGAAAACTGGAAAAATACATAAATGATTTGGTTTCAGAAATTTTAGGGTAAATGCTAAATGAGATTTGAAATCAAACTAAAATGCAAAATTAAGGGTGGGTAATAGGTGTCACATGTGTGGGTTTACTAAGGAAAGCCATTCGTGTCCACTAGAGTGGACACGAAGTTTCCAAACACAGAAAAAACTAATGTATCAGAAACTGTAAAATATCAGGCCTCGTACGGCCATGTCGAGCCGCATTGGACTCAATGCACAACACGAGAGACCATGTGCTCGAGTCTAGTATTAGACTAGGTCTAGGTGAGTGTGTCAGTGTCCACGAAGTGTGTCTACGACGTGTCCAGAAGGGATACGAACAGCGTATCAGTGCCTAATAAAACCCGACTGAACCATCAGTCGAGACTAGTGCAGTGTCTCGTGCGTGTCCGACACGACACAAGACGACTCGAGGCTTGGGGGCCCTCATGTCAGTCACTACCCCCCCCTTTTGTCAAATTCTAGCTCGCCACGTGGCCTGTACAACGAGCACGAGGCCCCGAGCAGCAGGGGAAGCGCACAGCTCGCGCGTGCGTGTGCACCCGCGTGTGCACGTGTCCAAACCGACACGATACGACACCAAATCGATCCCAATCCACTGGGAAATAACAACCCACACCAAAACGATCATTCCTATTCAAAATAATTTAAAAATCGAAACGAAATGTCCTTTGGGGCATTTCGTCAAACACCTAAACCCATGGGCTGATACGTGTCCATTTAGGACACGAAAATGACACAAATCCTACAGAAATCTAGGTTTAGCTAGGGGACACTTAGATCTAGGTCATTATGCAATAAAATCAGCATCTAACAAAGATTTTTAGTGATTTACCTAATGGTGTCACAACTCCTCTAAAAGCTCCAAAGAGGGGGGTGTCTCCTTGCTCCCCAAACTCCACCAAATTGCTATAAAACTGAAAATAAAATATACCAACAGCAAGAAAACCTAAATTAAAACTATTGCAATTTGTTTGAGGGAAAAAGGAATTAAAATAAAATTTCTATGAATTTCTAAAGTTGGGGATTTACCTCTTTCTAAACTTGAGATCTATTTCCAAGGGAGGCTAACCCTAAATGAAGGAGGCATTAAATAGGGTCTGATTCCCTAGGTGGCTGGCCATAGTGGGTTAGGGTTGGGTTTAGTGATGGGCTATGGGCCTTGGGCCAAGTTTCATGAGTCATGGATTAAATCCTTAAGTCATGAATCAATGCACCTATTCCATTTTTTCTTATTTGAAAACTAGATTCTAATGGCTAAAATGAGGTTAACACAGTTAGACTAGGGTTCCTTAACCTAACCAAGGCAGTCACAACTAGGGTTAGCTTCTAGACTAGTCTACCAAGGTCAATGCTAGTCAAAGTCAACCTAGTCAACCCTCATTCAAATAATTCAAAAATAAATCCTAAAAATTCCCATAAATTCAAATAAATATAATAATTCAAATAAACTTAAAAATGACAAAATCCCTCAAACTAGAAATGTGGTTGATGAAACACCCTAATCACAAGTCATAATTTTAAATAGTTAAAAATGATTAAAAATTACCAAAAATCATAATATGAAATAAATATCAATAAATACTAATTATAATTACAAATTTCAAAATTACTTTCATCTGGAAAAGGGGTGTTACAATTCTCGTTCAGTTTATTCGGAATACCCAGGGTGCCAATGACCGGATGATCAATAGGCTTGGGAACAAGTTCCCAACTTGATTCGTTCGAATTGGTTTAATCCTCTTGCATAGCATCTAACCAAAAAATTATCACTACATGCTTCATCAATAGTTTTAGGTTCAAACTGCGAGACAAAATCAAACACAAGAAGCTATATCTTTATTAGAGGAACGAGTACTTACAACCTTGGTAATCTCACCAATTACCAAGTCCTTTGGATGATTAGCCAAGAATCTCTCTTTTGGTGGTAGTTTCAGGATTGCTAGTTCCGGCTTCTTTGCTTGGAGGTCATCTGATGCCTGATTGATGGTCTGTATCTTTGTGTGAAGGTTTTGCAGTAGCTGTACTTGGTGTGATTATGTCTTCATTGTTATCATCGTCTAAGTGTTGATTTAGTTCATCAAACTTGACGTTGATAGATTCTTCAATGATCATGGTTCTTTTGTTGAAGACTCTGTATTTGCTCTTTGCTGCATAACTAAAATATCCTTCATCGGTCTTTTCATCAAATTTACTCAAATTCTCTTTAGTATTAAGAATAAAACATTTACAACCAAGATTTTGAAATAAGAAACATTTGGTGTTCTATCAAACCATAATTCATAGAGAGACTTCTTCGATATAGGTCGAATTAGAACCCTATTGAGAATATAGTATGCTGTATTTATAGCTTCAGCCTATAGTATCTAGGTAGACTAAACTGGTTTAACATAACTCTAGCCATTTCAGATAGAGTTCTGTTCTTAATTCTAACTCCATTTTGTTGCGGAGTCCTAGGCAAGAGAATTTATGCAGATAACCGTGTGTGTCACAAAATTGCTTGAATTCTGTATTCTCAAATTCGCCGCCATGATCACTACGAATGCGAGTAATCATGAACCCTTTTTTATTCTGTACTTTCTTACAAAAGGTGACGAATTCTGATAATGCATCGTTCTTGCGTGCAAGAAAATAAATCCATGTATATCTAGAGAATTATCTATAATGACAAATGCATATAACTTACCACCTAACTATCAATTCTGCTGGGTCCAAATAAGTCTATATGCAACAGTTGTAAAGGTCTAGTGGTACTTACAGCGTTCTTGGATTTGAATGAGGATTTGGTAGCTTTGTTCTTTTCACATTCACTACATACCGTATCCTTCTTGAAAGAAAATTTGGAAGCCGCGTACCAACTTCTCGTAGATATTCTTGAAATTGTATCCAGTTTGCATGACCGAGTCTCATATGCCATAGTTGACTCTTAACGCTTTTGGCCATCAAACATCTACCTGTTGTGTTAGCATCTTCCAACAAATAGAATACATATATTGTCTTCCCTAATACCTTCAAATATAGTACTACCAGTTGAACTATCAATTATATACATTTATCTTTTACGAAGTTAATACCATAACCGTGATCAGCTAAATGGCTTATGCTGAGAAGATTATGTTTAACTCGGTAACAAGAAAAACATCTTTAATCACTGGATAGGGAGCCTTACCAATGTCACCGATACCGATTATGTATCCTCTTAAATTATTACCGAAGAGATGTATCCGGTTTATTCCTCTTTGACAGTGTTGCGAATAATGAAGCGTCACCGGTCATGTGCCGTGAGCAACCGCTGTCGAGAATCCACTTGCTCCTAGCATGTGAAGGGTGTCCCACCTACAAACATTGTAGATAAAACTTTGGTACCTATTTCTTGTAGGGCCTGACTGGTTAGTTTTCGGTATCCATGCATAACAATTAAATCTACTAACTTTCTGATACTACATACAGAAGATATGTGACCAATGAGGCCACAATAGTGACATTTAACATGTTGAGTGTTGAAAGTAGTGTGAGGTACATGATTGGTAGGTTTTGGTTTTCTAGTATAGAGAATGCTTGCCTATTAGGCTTTTTGGGCATAGTCTTGGTATGGTTTGGTCTGACAGTGTTGGGGTGTTTCGATGATTCGGTAATTGACACGTGTTAGAATAGAAGCAGCAACTTCAGGCCGTTTTCCTAAACTAATTTCAACTTTTTGGAAGTGTCATATAATCTAGTATAGTCAGATGTAAGTGATTCTAATCTGACCTGTGCACACTGGAGACTCTTTCTCCTTAGATAGATCTTCCTTTAACTGGATAATAGTTTGGTCTTTTTCTTCGGATAGATTAACAGTCTCGTGTAACAATAATTTAATAGAAGAAAGCTCACCAGACTCATTTGAGAGTCATTATCTCTAACATGATCTAGTAGGTCAGTAAGTCTTCCTATTTCACCTTTGTACTTTGGTACCTTCTAGAGGTTTTATATTTGCTACACAGTTTTCTGTAATCATCTAACAGTTCACTGAAAGCCTCTCCTAGGTTGCTCAAAGGTGAAATCATCATAAGGATCAAATAGAGGATTAGTAATTACCTGATCACTAGCCATCAAGCATACATTTGCAGCGTCATCTGATTGTTCATCTTGAGTCGCTGGCTTCACTTTCATGTCATATGCTTGTGTTGGCATTTTTGATGTAGATTTCTTCAGGTAGCCTTTGTCATATTTGCTGTTTTTCTTTGATGATGTTGCTGAGGGACAATCTTTTCTTCATGTGTCCTTTCTTCTTGTATCCGTAGCAAATAGGATCTTCCTCATTGTTGTTGTTGTTGTCTTTGCTGTCCTTTGTTCTCCTGTTAAATCTCATGAACTTTTGAATTTTCTTACCAGAAGAGCTTAATCTTCAGAGTCGGGGTCGCTGTCGTCAGAATCATCTTCGATGGTTCTTCTATGTTGAGCCTTGAGAGCGATCGTCTTCTCTGACTTCTTCTTTGGTGTAGCATCTTCAAAGTCTTGAAGTTCTAACATGAGTGAGTAGCTTTCCCATGAGTGTCTCTAGAGACATTGTTGAGAGGTCGTTCACTTCAATGATTGTAGTAGCCTTTGGAATCCAGTTCTTGTAAGGGCTCGTAGAAGTTTGCGAATCTTTTCATGGTTACTATAATGCTTGCCTAGTGAAGGCAGAGGATTTACAATATCCAAAAATGTTGTAAACATGAGTGACTGATTCACTTGGCTTTATTTTGAATGCCTCGTACTCCTGAGTAAGTCTGCTGATCTTTGTCTCCTTGACTTGTGTTGTTCCTTCGTGGGTTACTTCAAGAAGTTCTACACTTCGTTTGATGTTGTGCAAGTAGACACCCTGTTGAATTCAGTTTCTGTCTAAAGTACAAAATAAAGCGTTAATAGCACGTGCATCAAGACTGGCCTTTTCTTTTCTTCCTCTATATATTTGTCTGAGGTTTTTCAACTAAAATACATCCCAACATTAATACGAGGTGGCTTTTTATAGCCATCAATAACTAGACCATAAGTCAAATCAGAGATTCAGAAAAAAAACTCATACGTGTTTTCCAATAAGTGTGTTTGTGCCGTCAAACTCAGATAGAGTTCTGTTCTTATGTTCCACAACTCCATTTGTTGCGGAGTCCTAGGGCAAGAGAATTCATGCAGATAACCGTGTGTGTCCAAAATTGCTTGAATTCTGCATTCTTAAATTTGCCGCCATGATCACTACGTATGCGATAATCTGAACCCTTTTTATTCTGTACTTTCTTACAAAGGTGACGAATTCTGATAATGCATCGTTCTTGCGTGCAAGAAATAAACCCATGTATATCTAGAGAAATTATCTATAATGACAAATGCATATAACTTACCACCTAGACTAGCAATTCTGCTGGGTCCAATAAGTCCATATGCAACAGTTGTAAAGGTCTAGTGGTACTTACAGCGTTCTTGGATTTGAATGAGGATTTGGTAGCTTTGTTCTTTTCACATTCACTACATACCGTATCCTTCTTGAAAGAAATATTCGGTAAGCCGCGTACCAACTCTTCGTAGATATTTTGAAATTGTATCCATGTTTGCATGACCGAGTCTCATATGCCATAGTTGACTCTCAACACTTTTGGCCATCAAACATCTACCTGCTGTGTTAGCATCTTCCAACAAATAGAAACATATATATTGTCTTCCCTAATACCTTCAAATATAGTACTACCAGTTGAACTATCAATTATAGTACATTTATCTTTACAAAGTTAATACCATAACCGTGATCAGCTAAATGGCTTATGCTGAGCAGATTATGTTTTAACTCGGTAACAAGACAAACATCTTTAATCACTGGATAGGGAGCCTTACCAATGTCACCGATACCGATTATGTACCCTCTTAAATATTACCGAAGGAGACGTATCCTTGTTTATTCTCTTTGACAGTGTTGCGAATAATGAAAGTCACCGGTCATGTGCCGTGAGCAACCGCTGTCGAGGATCACTTGCTCCTAGCAGTAAGGGTGTCCCACCTATAAAACAATTTGTAGATGAAACTTTTGGTACCAATTTTGTAGGGTCCTGACTGGTTAGTTTTCGGTATCCATGCATAAACATTTAAATCTACTAACTTTCTGATTCTACATGCAGAAGATATGTGACCAATGAGCCACAATAATGACATTTAACATGTTGAGTGTTGAAAGTAGTGTGAGGTGCATGATTGGTAGGTTTTGGTTTTCTAGTATAGAAGAATGCATGCCTATTAGTCTTTTTGGGCATAGTCTTGGAATGGTTTGGTCTGACAGTGTTGGGCGTGTTCCGATGATTCGGTAATTGACACGTGTTAGAATAGGAAGCAGCAACTTCAGGCCGTTTTCCTAAACTAATTTCCAACTTTTTGGAAGGTCATATAATCTAGTATAGTCGATGTAAGTGATTCTAATCTGACCTGTGCACACTGGAGACTCTCTCCTTAGATAGATCTTTCTTTAGCTGGATAATAGTTTGGTCTTTTTCTTCGGATAGATTAATAGTCTCGTGTAACAACATTTATAGAAAAAAGCTCCCAGACTCATTTGAAGAGTCATTATCTCTAACATGATCTAGTAGGTCAGTAAGTCTTCCTATTTCACCTTTGTACTCTTTGAGTACCTTCTTAGAGGTTCATATTTGCTACACAGTTTCCTATAATCATCTAACAGTTCACTGAAAGCCTCTCCTAGTTGCTCAAAGGTGAAATCATCATAAGGATCAAATAGAGGATTAGTAATTACCTGATCACAAGCCATCAAGTATACATTTGCAGTGTCATTTGATTGTTCATCTTCTGCGTCGCTGGCTTCACTTTCATGTCATAGCTTGTGTTGGCGTACTTCCTTGATGTAGATTTCTTCAGGTAGCCTTTGTCATATTGCTGCTTTTTTTGATGATGTTGCTGAGGGCCAATCTTTCTTTCATGTGTCCTTTCTTCTTGTATCCGTAGCAAATAGGATCTTCCTCATTGTTGTTGTTGTCTTTGCTGTCCTTTGTTCTCCTGTTAAATCTCATGAACTTCTTGAATTTACTTACCAGAAGAGCTTGATCTTCAGAGTCGGAGTCGCTGTCGTCAGAATCATCTTCGATGGTTCTTCTATGTTAAGCCTTGAGAGCGATCGTCTTCTCTGACTTCTCCTTTGGTGTAGCATCTTCAAAGTCTTGAAGTTCTAACCATGAGTGAGTAGCTTACCCATGAGTATCTCTAGAGACATTGTTGAGAGGTCGTTCCCTTCAATGATTGCAGTAGCCTTTGGAATCCAGTTCTTTGTAAGGGCTCGTAGAAGTTTGCGAATCTTCTCATGGTTACTATAATCTTGCCTTGTGAAGACAGAGGATTTACAATATCCAAGAATGTTGTAAACATCTGAGTGACTGATTCTCTTGGCTTTATTTTGAACGCCTCGTACTCCTGAGTAAGTCTGCTAATTTTTGTCTCCTTGACTTGTGTTGTTCCTTCGTGGTTTACTTCAAGAAGTTTTCACACTTCGTTTGATGTTGTGCAGTAGACACCCTGTTGAATTCAGTTCTGTCTAAAGCACAAAATAAAGCGTTAATAGCACGTGCATCAAGACTGGCCTTTTTCTTTTCTTCCTCTGTATATTTGTCATGGGGTTTTTCAACTAAAACACCATCAACATTAATACGAGGTGGCTTTTCATAGCCATCAATAATGGTGTGCTGTCGTATGCACCCAAAAATAAAACCTTACTCTTAAAATTATATGTAGTAGAGAGAGTAAGGATCGATCCCACGGAGAGTAATTAGTATAAATTTTATGCTACGTGAACAAGGATTGGGGAGAGAGTTTTGAAAAGAAAATTTAAGAAGAGATAAAGCAATTAAAGTATTAAAATCAATCAAGGAACAAATATTGATCTCAGTGAACATTCACCATTGGAAATCATAAAATTGATCATTGATGCAAGCATAAATTAAATCATACTTTGAACATTTACCGTTGGAAGTATCTTCCTATCTCTCTTAGGCTTAGTTAATCAGATACAAGCGACCTAATTAACTTTACTTACTAAATAATCTAAGACAAGCGCTATAGATTCAATCTAGCAAGTTCTTAAAGAACAAAGAGATCGATAAAGCAAATAATACAAGCACAAGCGGTTGCATTTAATTTTGTCAAACGTTTTTCTCCTAAGATCTAACAAAACAAAGCAGTTTTATTAAAGCTTGGTTGCTTCACAAATTAGAAACATCAAACTATTACGGATTTGATATCTAATTTAGCGGTAGATCGAAATAAATAATAAACTAGTAGGCCTCCTAGTAATTAAACAAAACAATCATAAAAGTTGGCACAGAAAAACATTCAATATTCAAAGTATAACTCAAATATATAAAGCAATTTAGATCTCACAAGTTTACTGATTCCAAGGCTTCCGTACACTTCGAACACAAGACTTCTAGCCGCACATGTTCTTCAAAACTTGAAAAGAAAAGTTGGAGAAAGAGAAGAAGAGTTGTGTTGTGTGTTTCTTCTCATAATTTCTACCCCCTTTTATACACCATAAATTTGTTGTGTCAAGGCCACAATATCTCCCACATATCCTCTAAAAGTTACAACTTCTCAAACCAAATAGAATAAGTCCTAGAATAAGTAGGAACATGGTTATTTTGGTTCCTATTTTTGCTCACAGCATCATTGACCCAACTTCAAGTCTGTTTTCGTCCATGATGCAGCCAGAATTTCGAAAATCACAAAATATGAAAGCTGTAGCCCTCTGTCTTAGCTTTCCGAATCATTTTGAAGGACCTCAATTGCTATTCGGATGAGGAAGTTATGCTCATTTTGGTGAAAGGTATCAAAACTGTCCAGAATTATATTTTAGCTCCATTTTGCACATAGTGTCTCCAATTGCATCCTAAAGCAAAATATAAATATAATCAGTACCTTTAGTCATAAAATGAGCATAAAATGGTGAACACTAAGGGATAAAAATATAACATTTCATGTTCTCATCAAATACCCCCATACTTAATTTTTGTTCGTCCTCGGACAAAACTCTTATTTATTTATTTTCAAAAAATCAAGGTTGTAATGTCATAAATAAAGAATAACCATGCTCTTCAAAAATCATAACATATCATGAAAATATATTCTTAAACAACTTCTAATTACTTAGTAAGTAATTTTATTTGAAGATATAGTAAACTAAATTGGTAGACCCTCACGGGAATAAATACTCAACTCTCGTATATTTGAAGGATATGTGTTTCGCTCAAATTCATTCCAATAGAAATGATCTACCATAAGCTTGCATATCTTCTCATTCTCCACCACTTGGATCACATGCATAACATAAATCATAAGGACTTTTCATGGGTTGTAATGGGGCTTAGGATTAAGGTAGGATATATTTGGGAGTGTAGCTAAAAAATTATCAAAACTAGTAGAGCAAAAATGATGTAACTCTAGCTCGAATATATAAAACATGTAAACCAATCACTCCATTGAGCAGCTTCAAATTAACCTTAAAGCATTCAACATACCCTTTTATTGGAATTGGAGGAAGAATTATGAAAATGAATATCAAAAGAAAATTTCTCCATCACTTTTTTTTTTCATTACTTCTTTCTTTCTTTCGTTCTTTTTCTCATCATCTTTTTTTTTTCTTTTTCTTTTTTTTTCTTTTTTTTTCATTTTTTTTCATGATGGAACTCAAGAATTTGAGAATAAAAATATATAGCTAAACTAGAAATTCAAATACCCCCACACTTATTTTTATACACCCATACATATCATAATGCTCCACTAGTTTTCCGGCCTGGGTAAGGATTTTTTTTTTCAGGTTAAAGCTTGTAATATGGGTTCACAAAAATAAAAGCAATAAGGCTCAAAGGGGTTCAACCAAAGGAAAAATAATTTCAGGGCAGGCTATTTGGCTTAAGTAGCGTAAAAAAAATAGCCTTAATCATGTTCATGTATGCATGTGTCGATGTGACCTTGAAGAGAATCTAAGCAAGTTCTAGAGAAACAAATCTATGGAAGAATATCTCTCATCAAAGAAAATAGTGAGACTGAAGTGTCAGTCTAAAGGCTCAAAATCTCACCGGCTTTTGTCTACCAAATTTAGTCACAACCATCCTCAAGAAAATAACTATACTAATTAATTCTAAGTTGAAAAGAGTATTTATTCAATCATGTTATGAATTTTTTAAACTTAGATAAATCTTCCTCATGACATACACAACCAAAAATTATTGAAAAACAAAACCTTTATTTTTTTATTTTTTTTTGAAAAAAAAATAATAAAATAAAACTTTATTGAAAACCACAAAAACATAAAAAAAACTGAAACTGCTTAAAGTAATTAAATCCCCTCCCCCATATTTAAATCGACATTGTCCCAATGTAAGGCTAAATGCAAAGAAAAGACAAAAATAAACAACAATAAAAATAATAAAAAAGAAATTGCAAGAATAAGAACAAACTCCCCTTGGGTTGCTTATGTTTATAGTCGTGGATGTGTCGTCCTTCAATTGGTATCAGTTGGATCCTCGAGGTTCAATTCATCCACATTCTCCACTTTAAAACCTTCATAGAAAAGCTTGAGCCTTTGGCCATTTACCTTGAACACTTTAGATGTTGCTAAACTTTGAATTTCAACTGCACCATGATTAAAAACATTAGTAACAACAAAAGGACCAATCCAACGAGAACGTAATTTACCCGGAAACAGACGAAGTCTTGACTGGTATAGAAGGACTTTTTGACCAAATTGAAACTCTTTCCTAGAGATCTTGTCATGAAAAGCTTTAGTTTTCTCTTTGTAAATTCGAGCATTCTCATAGGCGTCATTACGAATTTCCTCCAGCTCTTGTAGTTGTAACTTTCTATGTTCTCCATTTTCATATGCCTTCATATTGAGACTCTTGATAGCCCAATAAGCCTTGTGTTGTAACTCAACAGGAAGATGGCACGGTTTCCCAAACACCAACCGGTATGGTGACATACCGATAGGTGTCTTATAAGCAGTTCTATACGCCCACAAGGCATCATCCAAGCGCAAACTCCAATCTTTTCTACTCGGATTGACCGTCTTCTCAATGATGGACTTAATCTCTCTATTTGATACCTCCGCTTGCCCACTCGTTTGTGGATGGTAGGCAGTTGACACCTTGTGGGTCACATGGTACTTTTTCAGCAAAGACTCGACGGTTCGATTGCAAAAGTGAGTACCTCGATCACTTATTAAGGCTCTCGGAATCCTAAACCTGGAGAATATGTTGGACTTGATAAAATCTGAAACAACTTTAGAATCTTTAGTCCTGGTAGCTTTAGCTTCTACCCACTTTGATACGTAATCAACAGCAAGCAAAATATAAACATAACTAAAAGATACAAGGAACGGTCCCATAAAATCGATGCCCCAAACATCAAAAATTTCACAAAATAATATAGGATGTTGTGGCATTTCATTCCTTTGAGATATATTACCTGTCTTTTGGCAATTATTACATGTTTTACAGAAAGAATATGAATCACGAAATAAAAACGGCCAATAGAAACCACATTCTAATACTTTTCTTGCCGTCCTCTTAGCTCCAAAATGTCCTCCACATGCATAAGAATGACAAAAGGTGAGAATTGAAATAATTTTATTTTCATGTACGCACCTTCTTATTATTTGATCTGCACAATGCTTCCACAGGTATGGGTCATCCCACACATAGTATTTCGTATCACTTTTAAGCTTATCTCTTTGAGCCTTTGACAAACCATGAGAAAACATATTAGTAACCAAATAATTTACAATATTTGCATACCAGGGTAATGTTACGGTTGCAGCAAACAATTGCTCATCGGGGAACGTTTCTTGCAGACGAAGTTCATCCTCCACATGAACTAAACGACTTAAATGATCTGCAACGTGATTTTCTTTTCCTTTTTTATCTTTGATCTCCAAATCAAATTCACTCAAGAGAAGTATCCATCGGATTAACCTTGGTTTTGCCTCTTTCTTCGTCATCAAATAACGAAGAGCTGCATGATCAGAATAGACAATAATTTTAGTACCAAGCAAATAAGATCTAAATTTTTCTAAAGCAAAAACAACGGCTAAAAGTTCTTTTTCAGTAGTAGAGTAATTTCTCTGAGCATCATTCAATGTTCTTGAAGCATAATAAATTGCGTGAGATGCTCCTCCCATCCTTTGACCCAATACAGCGCCGACTGCATAATCACTTGCATCACACATTATCTCAAAAGGTACGTTCCAGTCAGGGGGCTGGATAACTGGGGTAGAAGTTAATAATTTCTTTAGTGTATCAAATGCCTTTTTACACGCCTCATCGAATTCAAATGCTACATCCTTTTGTAGCAACTTGCACAAGAGTAACGCTATTTTGTAGAATTCTTTGATGAATCTTCGATAAAAACCTGCTTGTCCAAGAAAAGAACGAACTTCCCGCACACTAGTAGGATAAGGTAAAGATTGAATAATATCAATTTTGGCTTTATCTACCTCAATTCCCTTAGATGAAACAATATGACCCAAAACTATACCTTGTTCAACCATAAAAGGACATTTTTCTGAGTTTAACACAAAATTAGTTTCTACACATCTTTGGAGAATAAGTGTAAGGTTATGTAAGCATTTATCAAAAGAGTCTCCATAAACTGAAAAATCATCCATAAATACTTCTATAATATGCTCAACATATTCTGAAAAAATGCTAACCATACACCTTTGGAAAGTGGCCGGGGCATTGCAAAGACCAAATGGCATGCGGCGATATGCAAAAGTTCCAAACGGACATGTAAAAGTTGTCTTTTCTTGATCTTCCGGAGCAATTGGAATTTGAAAATAACCTGAATAACCATCAAAAAAACAATAGTAAGTATGACCAGCTAACCTTTCAAGTATTTGATCAATAAAAGGTAATGGAAAGTGGTCTTTGCGAGTTTCAGCATTTAATTTTCTATAATCTATACAAACCCGCCACCCATTTTGGACACGAGTGGGAACTAGTTCATCATTTTGATTCTTTACGACAGTTATTCCGGTCTTTTTAGGAACCACTTGCACCGGACTAACCCACTGGCTATCTGAAATAGGATAGATCACTCCAACTTCAAGAAGTTTTAGGATCTCCTTTTTTACTACCTCCATCATGGGTGGGTTTAATCGTCTTTGCGGTTGTCGGGATGGTTTTGCTCCTTCCTCAAGTAAGATGCGATGCATGCATGTAGACGGACTAATTCCTTTTATATCAGCAATTGTCCAACCGATAGCCGTCTTGTGCTCCTTAAGGACATGTACAATCTTTTCTTCTTGTGTTGTACTAAGTTTATTAGAAATGATCACTGGTAATGTTCCTCCATCTCCAAGAAAAATATACTTGAGGTGACTAGGAAGAGGCTTCAAGTCTGGAACAGGGGCCTGCAAAATAGAGGGTGAAGGCCTCTTGTTAGAAATTGATAAGGAAATAGAAGAAAAGTTACCTGACGGTTGTACTTTTGGACAATCATTCAATGATGCAATAGTTTCCTGCAAATTAGTACTCAGAGCTAACCCCTTATGCTCTTTTTCGAGATGCTCACTAATCGCAACTTCTAATTCATCTTTGCCATCAAGTTCAAAAACATCCTGTGCTAAAGAATCAACCACATCAATAGAATAAACAGTATTATCATCATCAGGATATTTCATGGCATCATAAATATTAAATTTAATAATTTCACCATCAAATTCCAAAGTAAGTATGCCACTATGCACATCTATCTTAGTCTTGGATGTCTTTAAAAATGGTCTTCCTAACAAAATAGGAGCAGTTTGATCACCATTTTCCATATCAAGCACATAAAAATCAGCAGGAA
This sequence comes from Iris pallida, assembly GCA_029216955.1. Classification (NCBI taxonomy): domain Eukaryota; kingdom Viridiplantae; phylum Streptophyta; class Magnoliopsida; order Asparagales; family Iridaceae; genus Iris; species Iris pallida. The sequence continues at coordinate 39,376,131 of JANAVB010009596.1, forward strand.
AAACCAAATTATCAATTTGTACAAGAACATCCTCAATTAATCCCTTGGGATAGGCATTAGATCTATCAGCCAATTGAATTACAACACCAGTTTTATTCAGAGGTCCATGATTTAGAGATTCATATATAGAATATGGCATGACGTTGATAGAAGCTCCTAAATCTAACATGGCTTTCTCATATTTATTGTTACCTATCTTACAAGGGATAGTAAACATTCCTGGGTCTTTGCATTTCGTAGGGAGTTTTCTTTGAATTACTGCAGAAACACTCTCCCCTACTTTCACTTTTTCATATCCTTTAAGTTTTTGTTTCCTCTTTATTGTACACAATTCTTTTAAAAATTTAGCATAACGAGGTACTTGTTTGATAGCATCTAAAAGTGGAATATTTACCTCACATTTACGAAAAGTCTCATATAACTCATTATTTTGTTCAATTTTTCTAGATTCTGCTAAAGCTTGAGGAAAAGGAGGTACTGGTTTATAATCAGAAAGAGGTGGAAACTTACAATTGGGTACTTCATCATCGTTGGGGAAGTTCGTGTCTGCAACGGTTGTTTTCTCTTCCTCTTGTTTTGACGATGTAGGTGCTTCTTTTACTTGAATGTCAACCTCTTTACCACTTCTCAAAACGATTGCACTTGCATTTTCTTTCGGATTTATTATCGCTTGAGATGGTAGCTTCCCTGAACTTCGTGCCTCCAGCTTATTAATTGCTGTAGCCATTTGGCTCATTTGATTGTCCAAGCTTTGAATACTGGCCCTTGTCTCCTGTTGAAATTGTAAATTATTAGTGGCAAGAGACTTAACAATATCTTTTAAAGACATACCAGAGTTAGAAGTTTGGCCCGATTGTTTTTCATGGGGATATGGTTGCTTGTACTGTTGGTAACTTGGCCGATTTTGATTGACGGAATGATTTGATTGTGGATTTCCATAGTTGAAATTAGGATGATCTCTCCATCCTGGATTGTATGTGTTTGAGTAGGGATCATACTTCCTTTGTGGTTGTCCAGGAAAACTATCTACCACATTCACTTGCTCATTGGGCTCCTCTTGAAGAGTTGGACACATGTCAGTTGGATGCCCCGTTATTGAACATATCCCACAAGCCTTCGCCGTTTGTATGTTACCTACAGCCATTTGACGAACAAGAGAAGTTAAACTAGCAATTTGTTGTTCTAGGGAAGAAATATTTACCTCGTTGGCGTGTTTAGATGGAAGATCTAGCCTAGTGCCAAATTGTTGAGAATTTGCCGCCATATTTGCAATTAAATTTCTTGCGGCCTCAGGAGTTTTATCTACCAAAGCTCCTCCACTAGCAGCATCTATCATGCTTCTATCATTTGATAGAAGGCCTTCATAGAAGTATTGAATAAGTAGTTGCTCACTAATTTGATGATGGGGACAACTTGCACATAATTTTTTGAAACGTTCCCAGTACTCGTGGAGAGATTCTGTATTGTGTTGCCTTACCCCACAAATTTCTTTTCGGATATTGGCCGCCCTTGAAGCTGGAAAGTACTTTTCTAGGAACAATCTTTTCATCTCATTCCATGTGACAATACTTCCGGAGGGTAGGTAGTAGAGCCAATCCTTAGCCGCATCCTTTAATGAAAATGGAAAGGCTCTTAATTTAATTTGCTCTTCAGTCACCCCCGTTGGCTTCATACTTGTGCAAACCACATGAAGCTCCTTTAGATGCTTGTGAGGGTCTTCACCTGCAAGACCATAAAAAGTTGGCAATAAATGTATAAGTCCAGATTTTAATTCAAAAGTAGTCGTAGCATCTAAAGTAGGAAACGTTATGCATAAAGGGTGTTGATTCAAATCTGGGGCAGCGAGTTCTTTCAAAGTTCTATTTGCAGCCATGACTCCTTCAGGATTAGAGTTGCAAGAGAATACGAAATCCGGAGCGAGGTTGTTCTCGTTTGATTCTCTTTGAGTTTCCTTCCTTAACCTGCGCAAAGTTCTTTCTATTTCTGGATCGGTCTGAAAATCACCTTGATTAGAAGATCGAGTCACAACCATAAACAATAAAGAACAATATGAAAAGTAATTCAAAAAAAAAATGAGAATGATAACTAATGATTTTTTTTTGTAAATGAATAAAAATATAATTAATTATAAAAAATAAAGATCACAAAAAGCACAAAAATATACTAAGATTACTCCCCGGCAACGGCGCCAAAATTTGGTGTGCTGTCGTATGCACCCAAAAATAAAATCTTACTCTTAAAATTATATGTAGTAGAGAGAGTAAGGATCGATCCCACGGAGAGTAATTAGTATAAATTTTATGCTACGTGAACAAGGATTGGGGGAGAGAGTTTTGAAAAGAAAATTTAAGAAGAGATAAAGCAATTAAAGTATTAAAATCAATCAAGGAACAAATATTGATCTCAGTGAACATTCACCATTGGAAATCATAAAATTGATCATTGATGCAAGCATAAATTAAATCATACTTTGAACATTTACCGTTGGAAGTATCTTCCTATCTCTCTTAGGCTTAGTTAATCAGATACAAGCGACCTAATTAACTTTACTTACTAAATAATCAAAGACAAGCGCTATAGATTCAATCTAGCAAGTTCTTAAAGAACAAAGAGATCGATAAAGCAAAATAATACAAGCACAAGCGGTTGCATTTAATTTTGTCAAACGTTTTTCTCCTAAGATCTAACAAAATAAAGCAGTTTTATTAAAGCTTGGTTGCTTCACAAATTAGAAACATCAAACTATTACGGATTTGATATCTAATTTAGAGGTAGATCGAAATGAATAATAAACTAGTAGGCCTCCTAGTAATTAAACAAAACAATCATAAAAGTTGGCACAGAAAAACATTCCATATTCAAAGTATAACTCAAATATATAAAGCAATTTAGATCTCACAAGTTTACTGATTCCAAGGCTTCCGTACACTTCGACCAACAAGACTTCTAGCCGCACATGTTCTTCAAAACTTGAAAAGAAAAGTTGGAGAAAGAGAAGAAGAGTTGTGTTGTGTGTTTCTTCTCATAATTTCTACCCCCTTTTATACACCATAAATTTGTTGTGTCAAGGCCACAATATCTCCCCACATATCCTCTAAAAGTTACAACTTCTCAAACCAAATAGAATAAGTCCTAGAATAAGTAGGAACATGGTTATTTTGGTTCCTATTTTTGTTCACAGCATCTTTGACCCAACTTCAAGTCTGTTTTCGTCCATGATGCAGTCAGAATCTCGAAAATCACAAAATATGAAAGTTGTAGCCCTCTGTCTTAGCTTTCCGAATCATTTTGAAGGACCTCAAGTGCTATTCGGATGAGGAAGTTATGCTCATTTTGGTGAAAGGTGTCAAAACTGTCCAGAATTACATTTTAGCTCCATTTTGCACATAGTGTCTCCAATTGCATCCTAAAGCAAAATATAAATATAATCAGTACCTTTAGTCATAAAATGAGCATAAAATGGTGAACACTAAGGGATAAAAATATAACATTTTACGTTCTCATCAAATAACTACAGACCATAAGTCAAAATCAAGAGATTTCAGAAAGAAACTCATACGTGTTTTCCAATAAGTGTAGTTTGTGCCGTCAAACTCAGATAGAGTTCTGTTCTTACGTTACACAACTCTATTTTGTTGCGGAGTCCTAGGACAAGAGAATTCATGCAGATAACCGTGTGTGTCATAAAATTGCTTGAATTCTGTATTCTTAAATTCGCCGCCATGATCACTACGTATGCGAATAATCATGAACCCTTTTTTATTCTGTACTTTTTTGTAAAAGGTGACGAATTCTGATAATGCATCGTTCTTGCGTGCAAGAAAATAAACCTATGTATATCTAGAGAAATTATCTATAATGACAAATGCATATAACTTACCACCTAGACTAGCAATTCTGCTGGGTCCAAATAAGTCCATATGCAACAGTTGTAAAGGTCTAGTGGTACTTACAGCGTTCTTAGATTTGAATAAGGATTTGGTAGCTTTGTTCTTTTCACATTCACTACATACCGTATCCTTCTTGAAAGAAATATACGGTAAGCCGCGTACCAACTTTTTCGTAGATATTCTTGAAATTGTATCCATGTTTGCATGACCGAGTCTCATATGCCATAGTTGACTCTCAACACTTTTGGCCATCAAACATCTACCTGCTGTGTTAGCATCTTCCAACAAATAGAATACATATATATTGTCTTCCCTAATACCTTCAAATATAGTACTACCAGTTGAACTATCAATTATAGTACATTTATCTTTTACGAAGTTAATACCATAACCGTGATCAATTAAATGGCTTATGCTGAGCAGATTATGTTTTAACTCGGTAACAAGACAAACATCTTTAATTACTGGATAGGGAGCCTTACCAATGTCACCGATACCGATTATGTACCCTCTTAAATTATTACCGAAGGAGACGTATCCTTGTTTATTCCTCTTTGACAGTGTTGCGAATAATGAAGCATCACCGGTCATGTGCCGTGAGCAACCGCTGTCGAGGATCCACTTGCTCCTAGCATGTGAAGGGTGTCCCACCTACAAAACAATTTGTAGATGAAACTTTTGGTATCCATTTCTTGTAGGGTCCTGACTGGTTAGTTTTCGGTATCCATGCATAAACATTTAAATCTACTAACTTTCTGATTCTACATGTAAAAGATATGTGACCAATGAGGCCATAATAATGACATTTAACATGTTGAGTGTTGAAAGTAGTGTGAGGTGCATGATTGGTAGGTTTTGGTTTTCTAGTATAGAAGAATGCATGCCTATTAGTCTTTTTGGGCAGATTCTTGGTATGGTTTGGTCTGACAGTGTTGGGCGTGTTCCGATGATTCGGTAAATGACACGTATTAGAATAGGAAGCAGCAACTTCAGGCCGTTTTCCTAAACTAATTTCCAAGTTTTTGGAAGTGTCATATAATCTAGTATAGTCAGATGTAAGTGATTCTAATCTGACCTGTGCACACTGGAGACTCTTTCTCTCCTTAGATAGATCTTTCTTTAACTGGATAATAGTTTGGTCTTTTTCTTCGGATAGATTAACAGTCTCGTGTAACAACAATTTAATAGAAAAAAGCTCACCAGACTCATTTGAAGAGTCATTATCTCTAACATGATCTAGTAGGTCAGTAAGTCTTCCTATTTCACCTTTGTACTCTTTGAGTACCTTCTTAGAGGTTTCATATTTGCTACACAGTTTCCTGTAATCATCTAACAGTTCACTGAAAGCCTCTCCTAGTTGCTCAAAGGTGAAATCATCATAAGGATCAAATAGAGGATTAGTAATTAACTGATCACAAGCCATCAAGTATACATTTACAGTGTCATTTGATTGTTCATCTTCTGAGTCGCTGGCTTCACTTTCATGTCATATGCTTGTGTTGGCGTACTTCCTTGATGTAGATTTCTTCAGGTAGCCTTTGTCATATTTGCTGCTTTTTTTTGATGATGTTGCTGAGGGACAATCTTTCTTTCATGTGTCCTTTCTTCTTGTATCCGTAGCAAATATGATCTTCCTCATTGTTGTTGTTGTTGTCTTTGCTGTCCTTTGTTCTCCTGTTAAATCTCATGAACTTCTTAAATTTTTTTACCAGAAGAGCTTGATCTTCAGAGTCGGAGTCGCTGTCGTCAGAATCATCTTCGATGGTTCTTCTATGTTGAGCCTTGAGAGCGATCGTCTTCTCTGACTTCTCCTTTGGTGTAGCATCTTCAAAGTCTTGAAGTTCTAATACATGAGTGAGTAGCTTACCCATGAGTGTCTCTAGAGACATTGTTGAGAGGTCGTTCCCTTCAATGATTGCAGTAGCCTTTGAAATCCAGTTCTTTGTAAGGGCTCGTAGAAGTTTGCGAATCTTCTCATGGTTACTATAATGCTTGCCTAGTGAAGACAGAGGATTTATAATATCCAAGAATCTTGTAAACATCTGAGTGACTGATTCATTTGGCTTTATTTTAAACGCCTCGTACTCCTGAGTAAGTCTGCTGATCTTTGTCTCCTTGATTTGTGTTGTTCCTTCGTGGGTTACTTCGAGAAGTTTCCTTACTTCGTTTGATGTTGTGCAAGTAGACACCCTGTTGAATTCAGTTCTGTCTAAAGCACAAAATAAAGCGTTAATAGCACATGCATCAAGACTGGCCTTTTTCTTTTCTTCCTCTGTATATTTGTCATGGGGTTTTTTAACTAAAACACCATCAACATTAATACGAGGTGGCTTTTTATAGCCATCAATAACTACAGAGCATAAGTCAAAATCAAGAGATTTCAGAAAGAAACTCATACGTGTTTTCCAATAAGTGTAGTTTGTGCCGTTAAACAGTGGAGGTCTGTTTGTGGCTTGGCCTTCACTTGTGAATTTCACATTTGCCATGTGTAATGCTGTGATCTATATAACAATTAAATATAACTGTAATTTTATCTTGCTTTACCTGTATAACCCGCTCTGATACCAATTGTAGGAACGAAATCGTAAAGCAGAATACTCTAGACGGGGGTGAATAGAGTAGGCAGCGGAATATTGCTAATAAAAAATCTTGTTAGCAGTTAGATCACAGATATAAAAATAATCACAAAGTAAATGACAGAAATTAAAAGTGATTAGAAGGCAAATGCAAACACCGAGATTTATACTGGTTTTTCTCTTGTGAGGACTAGTCCAGTCGGAAGAACTCTAGCTTCCAGTTGAATCCACTATTGGAAAATCTCACAAGTTTTCATACGAAGTCCTTGCAACTTCTACAGATGCGAGATTTGATATGAAGAACTCAACCAACTTCAATTGTGAAGAGTTGAATCTTCTATCAAGCCTCTGATTACAATCACTCTTGAAACTTTTAGACCGCACCGTACTGGCAAATCGACTAGAGGATTGTAACTAGCTTGGGATTTGAAAATGAAAGCTTTTTAGAACTCTTTGGAAGAATGTAAGCTTTAGAAGAGAAGAGATTGAAAGTGAATTGGTGATTTGAAATGATCGAAATGCTTCTCTATTTATAGTTTTTCTAAAGACAGAACTCTGACAGAATTCGGACAGAACTCTTTGTAACAAACTGCAACTGAAGGATGACCAAGTTCAAAATCAAACATTTACTAACGTGCCACTTAGCCGAACTCTAGTCGAGTTTTGCTAGGGTTCTGCCAGTTCATTATTGTGAAAAATTAATTTTGGCTTTTTGAAAATTCCTTCAGAAGCTTTTTGTAAAAATGATGTTTTTCAAAAACATAGGTCATTTTTAAAAAGATAGGTCAGTTTTGAAAAACGATTCGGAACAGCCTATTTGCCAGTATGTCTTGGTGAACAATATATTCCTAGACTCAATAAAATGAAAAATTATATTGCTTTGACAGAAATACATTTGGAATGGCAAACGGCTTCAGTCTTGAACATCGTAGAGATCCATTGTTGAGCAGTGTCCAAAACGTCGTAGATAAATATCTGAATTGACTTGCATTTATATCGAGATAGAGTTTGATCAATTATTAAAATCAGGTTTGACCATGACCAATGGGCCAACAAAATACACATACACAGAAAAAAATACGTCAGTCTTGTTGCTAAAGCTATTAACGCTCTATTTTATGCTTTAAACAGAACTGAATTCAACATGGCCTCTACTTGCTCCACTTCACACAAAGTCTGGAAGCTTCTTTAGGTCACTCATCAAGGAACCACATAAGTAAAGGAATCAAAGATCAATTGTCTAACACAAGAGTATGAACCATTCAAGATAAAGCAAAACGAGACGGTTACTCAGATATTCACATGGTTTCTAGACATCGTCAATACTCTATCCTCTCTTGGTATAGAGTACAACAACCACAAAAAGATTCAAAAAGTACTCGAAGGACTTACAAAGAACTGGAATCCAAAGGCTACAACAATCGTTGAAGGGAATGATCTGACTATAATGACCCTTGAGATGATCATGGGCAAGATGATAACTCACGAGCTAGATCTCAGGGAATTTGAAGATCATGTACTAAAGAAGAAGACGATTGCACTCAAAGCACATCATCATCACAAGAAAGCATCCAATTGTGACTCCGACGATGATGACTCTCAAGACAAAGAAGTTGCCCTAATCACTAGGAACTTCAGAAAATTTCTAAAGTTCGAAAGACCAAAAAAAAGAAGCAAAATGACGACAGTGACGAAAAATCGGTGTACTACAACTGTAAGAAGACAAGTCATATAAAGAGTGACTATCCGACAATAAAGAAAAGGAATCGCCACGATCGCCCATCCAGGAAAAAATTATCAAAGAAGTATGCTAACACAAGCATTTGGCATGAGAGCGAGGTAAGTGTTTCTGAAGAAGAAGAAAAGTCTCGAAACTTAGCAAATCTATACTTCATGGCTGTTGAAAATCAGGTAAAAAAATAACTCTCACTATGATGACTTTACTTTTGATGAACTATCTGATGCCTTTAGTGATTTACTTGAAGATTATGGAAAGCTTAGAGATAAGTTTAAGCATGCTAGAAAAGATATTCAATCTTATCTGACTGAGATTGAAAGACTTACAACTATACTAAGAGAAGTAAATGATATGTCTTCTTATGTTAATTAAGATGAGATATCCAAATTTAAGCTTAGTCATCATGAGGCACTTGACTGCATTGACAAAAACTCTTAAGAGATTACTAAACTCAAGGAAGAACTCGAATCCGAAAAGAAAGAATACACTATTACTTCTCTTAGAGTAGATGCTTTAACTGATAAGAATGATAAAATATGTGCTACCTCTAAAAGGTTAGAGATTAGATTGGACAAATAGGTTGTACAACTAAGTACCCAACCTAATACGAGACACTTAACCAAACAAGTGAGCATGCACAATAAGGCTTATCTAATAAAGGATAATAGATCTCATAATCATGCATACAAAATACAACAAACCAAGTCACATCACTATGCGTGCAAAATACAACACACCGTGTCATACAATCACATATTCTACTACAGATATCCACGTAGACCACAGAGTACGACTTTTCATAAACAGACCTATTATACTGAACCTTGCACCAATAATTCTGCCATCTACTGCGGTAGAAAATAATATATCTCTAGATTCTGTGGAACTAGAAATTGGTAGATACAAATATTTATGCATGGGTACAAAAAACTAACACACAAAACCCACAAGAAAATGGGTACCAAAGGTTACATCTACAACTGGTTTTCTAGGTGGAACCTCATTCTCATGTTAGGAGTAAGTGAATTCTCCATAGCGACTGCTTAGACATATGTCAGGTGGCGCCAACTTATTTACAATCGATGAAGAAAGAATGATATGTTTCCTCCGGTAACAACCTTAAAGGCTATATCATTGGTAATGGTAATGTAGCTTTTCTTTCCTATCCTATCACCAAAGATGTTTGTCCAGTTAAAATTAAAACATAATCTATTCAGCATAAGTCATCTTGCTGATCACGGTTATGGCATTAACTTCATAAAAGACAAATGCTCCATATATGAAAGGACTACCAATAATATCATATTTGAAGGTTTAAGAGAAGATAATATCTAATTTTATTTGTCGAAAGATACTAACCATGCAGGCAGGTGCCTATATGCCAACAAAAATGATATCTAGCTATGGCATAAGCGACTATGACATATGAATATGGACACCATATCTAGACTATCTACAAAAAAACTAGTAAGAGGTCTACTGGAAATTTTCTTCAAGAATGATATGGTATGTTCTGATTGTGAGAAGAACAAAACTACCAAACCCTCCTTTAAGTCAATAAACGCTATACGTTCCTCTAGACCACTTCAACTTTTTCATATGTACTTATTAGGACCTAACAGGGTTGCCAGTCTTGGTGGTAAGCTTTATGCATATGTCATTGAGGATGATTTCTCTAGATACACATGGATTTTCTTTCTTGCAAATAAAAACAAAATATTTACTAAGTTTATCGCTTTTTGCAAAAAGATACAAGACAAAAAGGGCTTCATGATTACTCGTATCCAAAGTGATCATGGAGGCAAATTCAAAAATAGTGATTCAAAAAACTTTTACAATTTTAAATAGTTTTTCGTATGAACTTTCATGCCCTAGAACTCTCCAACAACTGTTGTTGTGGAGAGGAAGAACAAAACTCTTGGTGATTTAGCTAGAGTCATGTTAAATCAGTAAAATCTTTTGAATTATTTTTGGGCTGAAGCTGTAAATACAACAATATGGTTCTTATTCGACCTACATCACAGAAGACACCCTATGAGCTTTGGTTGGATAGAATTCCCAATATCGGTTATTTCATGTTCTTGGCTGCAAGTGCTTTATTCTTAATACTAAAGATAGTCTAAGAAAATTTGACTCCAAGGTGGATGAACATATTTTTCTAGGTTATACGGCCAAAAGCAAAGGATACCGAGTGTTCAACAAGCAAACATTGACTATTGAAGAGTCTATCAATGTCACTTTCGATGAACTCAACATGCATGTACCAACTATAAGTGACGATGAGGATGTCATGCAAACAATTGACAACAATCCTAAAGATACAATCATATCAAGTCATCTGAACGTCTGCCTAAAAGCCTAGGATTCTCTAGAGATCATCCAAAGGACTTGATAATAGGTGATGTATCGAAAGGTGTAAGTATACACTCTTCCAATAAAGATGTCATTGCTAATGTTGCTTTTGTTTCTAAGATAGGACCTAAGAACATAAGAGAGGCTTTTACTGATGAATTTTGGATTTTTGATATGTAAGAGAAACTCAACTAATTTGATCATAATCAAGTTTGGGAGCTTGTTTCTAAACCTAATGATTATCCGATCATTGGTACCAAATGGTTATTTCAAAATAACTTAGATGAGAATGGTTCCGTTACATGCAACAAGGCACGTCTCATAGCTCAATGCTATAAGTAAGAGGAAGGCATTGACTATGATGAGACATATAACCCAGTTGCTAGACTAGAATCCATTCAAATGCCTTGTGCCTTTGCTAGCTTCGACAATTTTAAACTTTTTTAAATGTATGTTAAAAGTGCCTTTTTAAATGGTTTTTGTTAAAGAAAATGATTTTATTACGTAACCCACTAGTTTTGAAGATTTCAAACATTCTGACCACATATTCAAGCTAACAAATGTTGTATATGGACTCAAACAAGTCCCATGTGCTTGCTACGAGCGCCTAAGTTCTTTTCTACTTAAAAATAGTATTTCAAAAGGAAAAGTTGATATGATCCTTTTCGTAAAAACTTCTATTGATTCTACGCTTTTGGTACAGATTTATGTTTGTATATCATATTTGGATCTACTAATGAGATACTATGTAACGAGTTTGCTAAGTATATGTAGCAATAATTCAAAATGAGCATGATGGGAGAACTCAATTTCTTTCCCAGCTTGTAAATGAAACATACATCACAAGGAACATTCACCAATCAAGTTAAGTACATAAAGGAGTTACTCAAAAAGTTTGACATGGACAATGCCAAACCTTTCGAAACTCCTATGGCAACCTCAACTAAGCTTGACCTTGACGAAAGTGGTAAATCTACAGATATTCGTAAGGATCGATGTATGATTGGTAGTTTGCTATACCTAACTGCTATTAGTTCATATTATGTTCTCTGTATGCCTATGTGCTAGATATCAGGCAAATCCTAAGAAATCATATCTGAGCGCAGTTAAGCGTATCCTCAGATACCTTAAAGGTACTTTAACGACCGCTCCATGGTATCCAAAAACCATGGCCGTTGATCTTGTTGGCTATTCGGATGCTAATTTTGTTGGATGAAAGGTCGATCGAAAAAGTACTAGTGGTATAGGTTATTTCCTAGGAAAGTCTCTAGTCTCATGGTTTAGCAAAAAATAAAATTTTGTCGCTCTATCAACAATCGAGGCTGAGTATATCACCGCATGACGTTGTTGTGCATAAATTTTGTGAATAAAGAAAACTTTGGAAGAATTTGATTTGCACAGTAACAAATATTCTTATATTTTGTGATAACACTAGCACTATTAATCTTATAAAGAATATAATATGTCACTCACGTACTAAGCACATAAAAATTATACATCATTTCTTAAGGGATCATCAACAACATGGGGACATATTCTTACAATTTATTGACACAGAAAATCAATTAGCAGTCATGTTTGTAAAACCTCTAGCTGAAGATCGGTTCAACTTTATCTGTCATAAATTAGGACCTTGATTTATATGCAATGTAAGACTATATAGTGCTTTAAATTTTTTACATCAATCTAAGTTTCTAAAAGTTATGAATATTTTGGATACAAGATGAAAGGGCCCTTCTGTCACACAGGCATAAATAGATTTAAACGACACGGTGTCAAGTATCTTCGGACTATAGCTAGCTGGGATCCGGCACCTACAGCTACTCCAAGATTGTCTATACTTACAGAAACTTATGATTTGATTAAGCCCATTTGGCACTTATAGCTCATATATTCTATCTAACTCTAGAAATCAAATGCCTCGAATAAAGTTGACATTAGAAATCATTTTTCATATGCTAACCGACCTCGGGCCGAACTCGGTTTATGACCGCACTCGGACCGAACTCGATTTTGCATATATCATTCTTTGAGATTTGGTCGACCCCACTCAATCTTAGGGCTATTGCTGCTGTATATTTATGATTTTTCGTGAATCTCGAATAGACCCACGAAAATCCTCCAACCTAGCCTTCAAAACCCTAGTTTTTAGAAAAGAAAACCCTAATTTTGTGGATTTCCTCATTTGGAGAATATCTATTCTCTTCCATCTCCTTCGTCTTAAAGGAACATCAAATGGCTACCAAGAGAATTTTTTTATTGATCATGTTTTCTCTCCCATGATGTCCAATATTTGAGAATTCGATGGCTTTTTATTTCGTTCTCTTGAAAACTCCGATGAATGATTTAATGACTTCTCTTATAGATCTATTTGTTTAGGACCCCACATTAATTTTTTGAAATACAATAATGTAAGCCCCCTGATTTTTGGATATTATTTTAATTATTTTAATTTGTTTAATATGGATATTTAATATTAAACTATCATTTATAATCAATATTGACATTAGACCGTAGCTTTGATTTTTGAAGTACAACAATTATCAATTTCTTAAATCTAGTTCTATATTCATAATCTAGACGAGTCCACCTTCATATTGATATATCATGTCCCACCAAAATATGTTCCTTTGTACTACATATTTTTTGTACAACTTTATGGTAAAAATAGTCATTTTAGACCTTTGCCATAATTTTAATATATTTTCCAATTTTGATTTGAGGCCCAAACCCGATCCAAATATTTTGACCAAATATATGATTTTGATCTATTTTGAGCCTACTATACACATGCCAATTGTGTCCCACTCAATTGAGTTTCCATATGCTATTTATTTTCAAATGGCACACAAAATCCATTAACTATCCTTTTAGAGTTGATTTCGATACCATAAATCCTATAGTCCTAGAACTAGTCCAATTAGCTTTAATTAAGCCTATAGTAGGTTACCATAACTAATTAGGATAAATTTAGATTAATTTTTAAAGGATTTTGTACATCCGTAAAGGGTTTGAGACAACTCACCATTGACTTTCCAAATATGGAAACTCAATATTAATCCATTAATTCACCTAGGCATAACTTGGCGATTACTTGTCAAACCCTAGTCCAACCAACTTAGTGGAGCCCATCCTAGGTTTCCAAAACCTACTAGACCTATATTTGATTAATTTTTATCAATTAAATGACAACCATGCATATATAGATTCCATGCATATTGACCCAATCTATCCTGCTTCCAAATAGGGAAACCTAGAGATACACATTGCCATATTTATTGATTGAAGGCCCAAAACTAAACCAAATCAATCCAAACCAAATCCCACAGAGTCTTAAGAAATAAAACTCCTAAGTTTTATATTTTACCATCCAGAATTAGCCACCACCATCTCCCCATCCCTCAAAAATTAAAACTCCCAGCCCCTTTATCCGACAACACCTTGTGGCGTAACGACAATTTTGACCCCTTTTCGACCTCCCATGATGCTCCATAAATATTCATTGTGAAGCTAACGCGAACCTCTACAATCATATCAGCCCCTCCTAGTACAGCAAAGCAGTCCTACAAGTCAGCCAATTCCAGCAGTATAATTCTGTACGAACCAACAGGTATGCTATTTTGCATCTAGAGTTTTGTAAACACCTTAAATTTCTACTACAATTTTTTAAATTTTTTTTATTTTGTACTTCGTATCTGCACGTCGCGTATGAGTTCGCATTGTGGTATTTGCGTAGCGTGCGAGAGTTGTGTTTCATATTTGCTCGACGAGTGCGAATATGTGTCGAGGTACATATTTTAGAAAAATATTTTTATTATAAAATTTATTATATATAGGAAAATACATGTTCAAATAAATGTGATAAATATTTTTATTTTTAAAAAGAGTTATTTTGTTCGCCGTTTAAAAATAAGTAGTGATTTCAAATTTTTGGTTTATATGAAATATATTCCAAATATTTTGCAAAATTTGGAATTTGTTATTAACATATTTTTTTTTATTTATAAAAGCTATTATATGATTTAATATTTAAGTAATATTCTTGATTTTTGAAATTAAATAATGCTATATTTTAATATTTATGAAAAAGATATTTAAAATTTTGTTTTATTTAATATTTGAATTATTTTGATAATTTAAATTGGGAAAGATTTTATTTTAAATTAAAGGAAGTTATCTAGATTGATTTGATTTTGGCTGCTTAAATTCTAAATCGATGGAATTATCCATCGGGGTTTAAACCATTGCAAGTCCTTATCCAACTGGGAATTCTCACCTCCTATATAAGGAGAGGTACTCATCCACAAATTCTACCATCCACAGTGTGCATCGTGTCTGTGTCTACCGTTCTTATTCCATATTATACAAGTACATCAATTTCCATGTCGGACACACCCCGACACAAATCAAATCCTAACCCTAGTTTACCCGTCTCCTGGCCTTGCTCGTCGCTATCACCGCCAGGTACTGCCGACACCACCCTCATCATCCTCAATATCACCCCGGCTCCGACCCCGACCCGTCTATCGATCACCATACAAACACCACTACTGTCGACGCCACCCTCTACAAAACTGACCGAACTCCCGGCCATGCACTACCCCCATTATCGTCACCACCTCCGCTGTCACCATCACACACCACCACCATCACCCCGACCGCTTGGCCGCCCTCGCCAATACCCTCCTCACCCCATCCACCGCCACCAATGCCCGACCACAACTCCCCACTCCGACCAAACCGCCGGGACACGACATCATCGCGATCGGCCACCTCCCGAAACCCCCAAACCATCGCCACCACCGACTGTCTCCCAAATCCTAAATCACAAACAACCAAAATAAAACTCACCTCAGATCTGCCGTCTAACCGTCGGCTGCCCCACCGTCCTAATGGGAAGCCACCGCACCATCGAGCGTCGTGGCCAGCACTCTGCGCCTTCCACATCTAACCGGTGTGTCGCGCCTCCTCCAAACCGAGCACCGCGGTCCACCATGGCCCTCCCTCCGACACTATTTGCCGTCGGAGCTTAGCCCTCTCCGCCGGCCGAGTCCAACGTACCGCCGCCGACTTGCCCTAGCTCGGCCTACACGCCGCTCCACCGCTGCCTCATCCTGCCACGTCCCGTACCGACTGTGACAGATCCACGTCGCCTCCTCCAGCCCACCGCCGTGAACGGGCCTTCGCCAGTGTCGTCGGTGGCCGCCGCCCGCTGCTACCGCCGTCTCCCGTGCTCCATCATCTCCGTCGAGCCCTGACTCCGGCCTGCCGAGACCGCCGCATCTCCGTTCCAGCCCAGCCCCCACGGCCTTCCGCCCACAGCGTAACCGCCGCCGCGCTTCGCCGCTGATGAGCCGGCCGAGCCCCTGTAAGCCCCTCCCCACTCTCTCAATTTCTCTCTCTCACCACTCCCATTCACTTTCCTTTCTTTAAGAACAGCAAAGTGCTGTTAGTATTAATATTATTTATTATTGTTGTTATATTTATTATTAGTATTAATATTACTGTTATTATTATTCTTATTATTATTATTATTATTATTATTATTATTATTATTATTATATATTGTTATTACTATTGTCATTATTATTAGTTATTATTAGTTTTATTATTATTATTAATATTTATTGGCTATATTGATAGTATATGTATACATTATTATTATTACTATTATTTTAATTGAACAAATATTTTCTAGTAAATTTCAACTTAATTTTTAAAACACTAAAATATTTTTTTCGAATTATATATACATATATTTGACTACTTATACTTTTCGGTCTAAATGATTTAGAAGTATTTTAAATTATGAAATATAGTTTCCACCTTAATCATATTTTACAACCTAGAGTATTTTGACTAATAAGATATAATTTTCAAAATTATTATATATACATATTTTCAAAGTATTTCCGTAAATAAATTTTTACAAGTAAACATGTTTTTAAAATAATATAAATATTTCTAAGAATTTGTATATTTACCTACTCCACAAATTCTTCCAATTATCCTCATTACTCATGACTGATCATACTTGCCTATTTTCTCGCAACCTCGGACTCCTACACATCGACCATGGCTATTGGACTATTGGAACATGACAAAACATCGCACCACCAGGCGACACACCAGGCAAGATACCTTGCCATCATTTACTGTTTATAAATTAGTTTACATTTTATTTATTGCGTATCACTGTGTATTTATTTTCAGTTCTTTTAGCTGTACCATATTTATAGTTTCCTATTTACTGCCTGCTCAGTGATATTAGCTGTATTTTGTTATTATCCTTTGATTATATATGGACCTAGAGTTAAGGGACTACCACTAGTTTAGTGCATTACATAAACTTTGACACTGATGTGCCACGAGATGTGTGAGTTGTGAGTAACATAAAGCATTCGGACTTGCGTGTTAGCTGATCACTGATGCGTATAGGACGTGCGTTAGGTGTAACTGTCAATAGTTGCATGTTAGAAGACTTGACGGTTAGTAATGTTACATGGTCGTGGATGCGACATGATAGGTGCATTGGGTGGGGAGAACATTACCTGACGTGTGGGCTTCTTTGCACTTCCCTTATTACCTGTGCGCTTCTCCGAAGACGCAGGCTCCAGGTGCCCTCTGACATTTTCCAGAGCGTTATGGACGTAGCCTCTTGCACATGATGCCCTCTGACGATCTTCGGACGTTACGGACGTAGGCCCCTGGTGCCCTATATGGGGACTATACCGATCCTGTTTACATCCAGGGCTCATGCATCAAATGATTGTTTCTCAACTGCATGATCACTTTAGTACAGTTAGGTTACTTTATTCATGTCTTGTCACTTTTTTTGAGTGTGGCATATTTTATATTCAGTATTTATGTGGCATGTTCTTTATGTATCTTGTTACGTCCCTCTGAGGACCTGGTTATCTTGCCAGGTGTGTGCTCTTGTCTTTCGCAGGTGTCCTAGCTGTGGCCATGATCATTTCTTTCTTCGAGGATGATTGCACTTTGATTGTCTTTGCTTCGCTCGCCAAACACTTTCTTTTGTGATGTATTTCCTTTCATAGTTGGTAGTGGATTTGTCTCCGCCCAACTACATGTACCAATTCATAGTTGATTATATGATATTCTTTATTCATTCATTTTGTGTGGATGAGATTAGATTACTCTTGGTTCATTGCATTTTACAGCTTATGTATTTATACGAGATTTCCATATATTGGAGTATACTTCGTATGTATACAGCTGGCATGTCTATGTACCTAGTCCTACGCATTTTGGGACTGAAGCGTTACAAGTTTCAAGTACTTCCCGACATCCTCTTCTTATGAAACTAAAACTTTTGGAAAGATCTCTGTGTTTATTTTCATGTCCAATTGGCCACTCATGGGGTTCTTTACGGTTTGTCTGGGACGTCTATTCTACGAAAGGTGTCCAGATTGAACCAAATCTTTCGTGTGCGAGTTTTCGTCAACTTCCAGACCACTTCAACCCTATCTATATTTTTGGTAAGAATCTAGACATACCAAGCTTTCCAGTTAATATACTTTTGTAGTATTTTACTGAGGTTTACTATTTTTATAAAATTTGCACTTGTCACCGTAATGCTGGAATACCGAAAACTCATAAATTCTATGTGTCCAAATGCTTCGGAACTTCATGAGACTTGTCTAAATTAATTGTTGTGTATATTTTGATAAAAAAAAAAAATCCTTTTTTCCTATTTATCAGTATTTTACAGAAATATATGTTAAGAAATTATTGTTTTGGGAACTAAACTTTAGACCAAGTCAATAAATATTGATGTTGGATAAATATGAGCCCTTATACATATTTTCTATGAATAAAATAGGCTAAATATTATTATAAATTATTTATAAATAATTTTTCAAAAGTAAATGACATATTTTTATGTTATAAAAATATTACTTTACCATATAGATATAATACTATATATACTAGATTGATATGATAGTTCGATACTAGTTTCCTTGTAAATAATGTAGTCTAAATTTTATTATAAATATTTTAATATTTTTTCCAGGAATAAATACTATATGTTTACTTTATAAAAATGTTATTTTATTATATTGCTTTAATACCATATATCATGGATTTGGTCATATTGTAGTAAGTGCTAGTTTAGTAAATTATGTCTAGCTGGGACTATATATAGTAAGTTTATAAATAGTATATGTTAAGGCACAAATATATCATTGATAGATGGAATTATTTAATCTAGGAGTATGTGACGGTATTAGCGAGGATCTCGGAGTCGGACCGTCATATACACACTTGGAGACGACAACCAAGTGTACCTTGCCAATGTTAGAGTTCATGTTCCTTTCCTTTATTGTTTTTTTATTTCTTTTTACCATCATTTAGGACGTAGGAATAGTCGATACTTTGTGTTCGTATTGTATTCGGGTGTCGATGATATCTTGTAGTCATTAAGTATCGACACTAGGCATTACGTGTACTTTATTCGTATTTTATTGACACGATAGACCATAGTACACCCACGTGATTCATAATGCAGAGTTTACATGAGTATTCGTGATTATGGACTTCGTGATAGGATACTAGATTAATACTTGCACTTATGACTTATTATATTGGACTTGACTTGAAAGTTCTAGACATGGGATGGAAAGAACATTACTGCAATATCAGGCTATATATATATATATATATATATATATATATATATATATATATATATATATATATATATATATATATATATATATATAAAGAAAAGAGAGTTGAAATATATATATATATATATATATATATATATATATATATATATATATATATATATATTTCAACACTCTTTTCTTTTTTTTATATATATATATATATGTAAAGAAAAGAGTGTTGAAATATATATATATATATATATATATATATATATATATATATATATATATATATATATATATATATATATTTATATATATATATATATATATATATATTATATATATATATATATATATATATAGCTTCTTCTACGGGAACAACATACGGGATTCACGTATGGTTCTCTTCTAATATCTTTCACTAAAAAATAAATTAATTAATCTCCCCTTTGAAAAGCAAAGCTATCTTTATCTTAAAGATAAGTCTATTCATTTTTTAAATAGTGAGAGATTTATTTATCTATGTTAAAAATAGAGATAGATAAGTTAATTTTATATTTTTTTTTAAAATAGAGATGGAATTTTTTTAAAATATACATTTAAAAATTATATTTAAAAATATTAATTTTAATCTTAATCTTAATCTTAATTTTAATATTATTTCAAATGTTAATTTTTTGTGGTTAATATTATGGTTGATATTAATTTTGATTTTAACATTAATGTTAATTTAACATTAACATTAACATTAACATTCAAAATCTTATATTAAAATAAAATTAAAATAAAATTAAGATTTTAATTTAAATTTAAATTAACATTAACACTAACATTAACATTACACTAAGATTAACTTTAACATTAAAATTAAAATTACTGTTAAAATTAAAATTTGAAATTTATATCAGCTTTAATATTAAGATTAACATTAAAATTAATATTTAAAATATTATTTTTAAAAGTATATTTATTTTTAAAGATAGATTATTTTTAAAAATAATCTATCACTATTTTAAAAATGAAATAATTTATCTATCTCTATTTAAAAAAAATTAATCTCTTATTGTTTAAAAATAAATAGATAGATAAGACTTAGTTTTTTAATATGGAGATATGTTTATTTTTTTAAATGAGAGATTTAAATTTTTATGGAGAAAGAAATTCAGAAGAGAAATATATTTCGGCCGAATATTTTTTTAGTTTTTTTCTCTCCGTAAGAAATTGGTCTATCCCGTAAACTTTTCCCGTAAACTTATCCTGTATAAGATGGAGAATATATATATATATATATATATATATATATATAATATATATAATATATATATATATATATATATATATATATATTAAGGAGAACAATGTCGTCATATATACATGAAGTTTCAAAAAATAGATGGGAAAAAATTTGAAAAATATTTGTACAGGAAACATTGAATTCTTCTTGCTCGCCTCTAACATAATGTTCATACTGACTGTGCAGAAAACATTGCGTTCTTCTTGCTCGCCTCTAACACAATTGACATACCGACTGTGCGTCTGTTGCCTACTACAGCCAGCCATTCAGTAATTCTTAGAATCGAGCATTTTCAAGGCCATACAAATCGCTGATCCGATTCAAAGATTTTATCATTATATACATATATATATCCACGTTTTCATATATGTGACTTGGCTCTGTTTTTCTACTAGTTTAGCCTAGTTTCCATATAGGGACTTTGATAATATTCTACTAGTATACATTTGTCTCTGTAGCAGAGCTTAGGTGGTTATCTGCTTGATCTACTTGTATGCCCTTGGTTCCACGACATTGTACCTTAGGGTAATAGCCTGCTAAGGAGCTTGTAAGCCTCAGTGGTTGAAGCCTGATATCCGAAAAAAAATTCTCATCTGTATATCACTTAGACTGGTTAGAGTAGTTACTTTTTAGTTCACATTTTATTTACTGTTATGTTGGCATATTTTTTTGTACCTTGCTATGTCCCCCATGGATCTGGGGATCTCTCTAAGTAGTTGGTCATGCAGAGATAGTCCACTGATCATGGAGGTATTGCTGTATCTGGATCAAGTATTTTATCGTAGTTTTACATTTATTGATTATTTCCATTCTGCTATTTTGTCTTATTTTGTAGACCCATATCATTTTTTAGGTCTAATCGAACATTTATGTTATTGGGCTGTATACCATGACATATACTATTCATTCTTGATGTTGCTTATCATGTGGATTGAGATAGGTAAATGTTATTTGTGTATTTTTTTGCGACTTATCTTTTAAAAATGGTAAAATTTCTTCAAGGGTACGCAACGTTAACACTGAATTCGGTGCGACTAACTTAAGGGACATCCTACACATTTTCGCTAAAGGTGAACCCTCAGTTAGTATCACGCAAGTTCAATTTACGGACAACGTAACTCTAGAATCATTCAAAAATATTCTCTGTACCCAACACAATTGTCCTCGTGAATGATTTAATGCTCGATATCTTAGTTAGTATTTCTATGAAATGCATTGTATTCTATTCTCTACGTTTCTACCTAAGCAAACCTAATTTGATGAAGTCTCTTATCTTGAAATGTCAACTTCATATCATCTATATTTCTCTATAACATTCAATCTTCCACAAACATTCATGTCGTAAATGATAACTTGTCACAAGAAAGGACGTCCGTTGTTGTACATTATGTATTTGCCACTTATCTTTGGCTTCTTCGACATACCTTATGACAGTTGACCTTATACTGATGAGCATATTCCTCTGAATCAAGTTCGTGGGATTGAGCCAAATTTACTTATTCCATACAACTCAACCTCAAACTCTACTTTCTACTTCTGAGCCACCTCCTGCTTTGGTTTCCATCATAAGTTTGTTGCAGGACCGCTTCAAAAAGGATGATGACTGTTTCGAAGCTCTTGACTTTCGTTAGACCCTCTAAACATAAGATATTCGCAATACCTTACTTGATATTCAGTACACCTTATCTCAGCATCTCGTCAGACCATTTGTGACTGTTCGTGACCCAACTTGTCATAGCTATCACTATATCAAGAGATTATGGATCCCAATGATGCATTCTATGATCCAAATCGTATTATTGATCAAGCTGCTGAAGATGATGACAACTGATGAATTTGATGCTTAGTATACTTGTCTCGATGTCTCTGATGTTTTATCACTCACTGCTTTTTTTTGGACTACTATATTTTTGGTTTTGAACTTAGTAGATGAAATTAGTAAAAGCAATGTTCTCTCTTATTTTTGAACTTGCAAGTCATATATTATTGTTGTGCGCTTTAACTCTCTTATTTCCTTGTCAAACATATTACTTCACTGATTTCGGGGGAGGATACCATTTTGATCAAATGATAAAGGGGAAGAAAATATGCGCAAATATGATGACTCATCATATTGTTGTATCGAATCACTCCACTAGTTGTGGGGGTGCTGGGCAATTCAAAGAGAAAAGCCATATCATTCATAGTTTGTCAATTATCAAAATTTGAGAGATTGTTGGCCCATTCGGTCTTAGTCGACTTGATTTTGATAGTTAACTAAACCATGTTTTGATATGTTGCAATATGAATCATTTGACTATCCAACAATACTATGTTGCTTAATGTTGTAATTGGTCATCTCTATGTAATTTTATAGTTTATTGTGTCTAGCACTTATGTACATCAAGTTGCACTTATTACCAGAAGTTTATTCAAATATAAACCCAACAGTCCACCTATACATCCCAAAGCTTATCTACAAAAAGCCCACCCCATTCAAACCAAAATTTTCCAAAACAAGCCAAAAATTCATATTATTTATGTACACCGAACTCGGACCATACTTTAGACGAACCCGGTCTTGAAGGTTTTGGTAATTCTAGACAGTTGTGCAATCCTAGATATTGTGGCTCCCAACGTTGGAAATTTTTTTAAATATACACCCGAATTCTGGCCGAACTCTGTCCACAAAACTCCTTTAAATAGGCATGGATTTCCATATTCTTACTCACTCCTCTCTTCTCATCTTTCTTATCCTATAGAGTGATACCAAAGAGATTTAGTCTTCCTATCTCCAAGATCAACTCCTCAGCCTTCTAGTTCAAAGTACGGTCTCAATTAGAAGTCTGAAAGAGTTGTACAGTGCTTGGCTCAAGAAGTTTCTCTCTCTCTAGAAGTCATTGTGTCATTCAAATCAAACCACAAGTTGTAGGAGTTGCAAGCACTTCAGATTCAAAGCTTGTGTTTCACTATTATGACTATAGTGGACCCAACTCCGAGCAAGGGTTCTCGGGCCTGGACTAGCCCTCTCAAAGGGATAGCAGGATAAAAATCTTGGTATTTACGTTTGTCTCTAAACTCTGCTGTTTTTATACTTGTCTTATTTATACATATACATTCATATATTGTTGGTCACTGTCTTCATATAGAAAAATTTTTAATTGGATAAGATCTGTCTGCTGCACTCTATTCATCTCCCCTCTAGAGTTGCCTAACGGTTAGAAATATTATATATAAAGCACTTATCTTTCACAAAGTTAATTTTATAACCATTATCTACAAGATGACTAATGCTTAATAAATTATGTTTTAACTATGTGACTAGACAAACATCTTTAGTGACTGGGTAAGGTGGAATACCAACAATACCGTTACCTGTTATATAGCCTAGCTCTCAGATTATTTTTGAAAGACACGTATTCTTCTTTCTTCATCGATAGAGTCGTGAATAGGGATGCATCACCAGTTATATGCTGCGAACCGCTATCGAGGATCCATTGGCTTCTAGCATAAAAGGGTTGACCCACCTACAAGACGAGTAGATGTGACTTTCGGTACCCATTTCTTCAAGGGTCCAGATATGTTAGTTCTCGATATCAAAGTGCATACCTCCATGTCTACCAGCTTTTAAACTTTGTAGTATTGAGACATGTGTCCATATAGACCACAACAATTATAAATAGTAGCATCGTATATGCTTGGTATAGTAATGTAGACATGTGTCTTTTGTGTCTTTCGTGGATACTTATAAACAAAAGCATGATTATGTGCAAAATTTGTGTAATGTCCCAGTCCCAATATACATAAGACTAAGTACACATAACATGCCAGCTCTATGCATACGAAGTATACTCATATATATGAAAACTTTGTATACATACAGTACAGTACCTCAGTAGCGAGTCTAAATACTGTATATCATTCCACAGTATCGAGCGAGTCTATACCATATAGTCTACCTATCGTTCCTCAGTAGCGAGCGAGCCTATGATAGATAGGGTGGTATTCAACGCCCAATCGTATTCTCTATGTCTAATGTCCTATATAGTGCAACTAATAACTGCTAAGTCTTCAAGCATGAAACTCTATTAGCATTTATTTTCTAACGCATGTCCTTACTTACCAATGGCCAGCTGACTACTCAAGTCCGAGACTTATATGCGACTCGTGACTCGTATATCATATGTGTCAAGGCCAATGAATGCATCACAACATAGGGAAGTCTTCTTAACTCTAAGTCGATGCATAAAATAATAGCAACATCACTAAGCAGTTATTTGCAAAAACTAAAAAAAGAAAGTAAAATGACAATAAGCAAAGAAATAAATAAACACTAAATAAGTATGCTAAATGATAGTAAATAATCAGAATATAGTGGCAAGGAATCTTGCCTAGTGATGACGTAGTGATCTGACAACTTCCAGAAGGCAAACACGACAACCCGATAGAAGCAACAGAGGCGGAACTTCCGCAAATATCTCCGGATGCTGAAATAAACATCACCAACATTTCCGGCATAAGAAAAATTTCTAAGATCGAATACCCAAAAGTCCAATTCTGGATACATAGGAAAAATTATAATTTTAGGTCAAAACGATGTCCGCCGTTGGACCCACTTTGCACCGAATCCGAATCTTTTGGTCTCTAAATTCATCAAGTTATATATCAACGGGTCCATTTTTTTATTCGAACCCACGTTATGTCCAACTTTGAATTCCGATGGACCGTGCACAATTTCGTCCGTTGGATCGGGTCGTAGGCTTGCCAAAATAGCATTTCGGTCGACCTTCTTAGAATTGGACCAAACTTGGCTCACAAGACTAGAAAAATAATACGAGTCCAGTGGCACAAGTTTCGTCTCGAGGTGACGAACGTGCACGAAGTTAGGGGCTAGCATAGAAAGTGGTCGATACGGGGTATCTCGACCGATACGTCTCGTTTCGTCGTGCACACACTACGAAATCGAGTTCTGTCGAATCCTACACATTCGCGAAGTGGATATGCACTAACGATGCTTTCAGTTGGTGACCACGTCACTCGGTTTATTGGGGCGAATGTCGTATCTGTGAAATTTATCGAAATCGACTGTTTTAAAAACTATTTTTTGCCGATTTCTGAACTAATTTATTGTAAAATAAATACAAAAGAAATAAAACTAATTTAGGGGTTTAATCTTCATTATGTAGGCTATAACCGGGTCTAATTAGATTTTAAAAATAACTTATATACTGACAGAGAACAGCTTGCCAAGATCGAGGTTTGGATCAAGTTTTTTGTTCTATTTTGAAAAGATTTTTATCGATATCTTCGAGGATTTCTCGGGCATACTAATGAGTTATAATTAAAAAGAAATATAGAGGGTTGTATTGGCTGTATGTAGGATTTGTTAGATAAAAATTTGATCGAGTATAACTGAAGAAAATCTGCGGGGAATAGGCATCCCTGACTGTGCCCGTCGGAATAGAGCCTTCTTTGTACTTTGGCCGTTCATTCGTTCGTCGGCGGTCTATGGCGGCCGTGCCGACGAAGGGAAAGGTCGGTAAGGTCAATGGAGATTTGTCGAGGGTTGAATTCGTAGTGATTTGCTCGGATTCGAGAATTATTTACTTCTTGAGTGCCTATATACCTGAACAAGAAATTTGATTTTTATATGAATTTAGATCCTATTTAAATTATGATTTTTTCAGTCCATACGAGATTAAATGGCCTAGTAGCTTCAAAACCTAGCTCAAAATTTTTTTTGAAAAAAAATCGAGTTGGATTCACAAAAGTGTTCAAAATTTCTCTTTGTACCAACGTAGGGGAGTCAGATGATTTAAGGATTTTATTCTCGCGAGAAATGCGTTTGAATTTCTCATGAGAAATTCATTAGGGTTAGTTTTTTTTGTTACGCCCCAGTTCCAAAATTTATAGGAACCTAAGACATAAGCATGCTAGCTGTACGGTTAGAATAAGTATTCTCAATTTAATAGACTTATCCTAATCGTAGTACGCTGTAAAGTAAACTAACATATGCTAACTAATCTATGTCGTAATCCACAATAATAAACAAAATCAAGAACAAACAATATATGTCATGGTCTGTAGCCCATTAGCATATATGTTTGGAGTGGACCAGTAAAATAATAGAGGTCCAATAAAACTAGGCTAAATAAGTAAGATATAATAGAAAAGGAAATAGAAAGCACAAGTAAATGATAAACTAACATTATAAGAAATACCTGAACCCTGCAGCCAAGATCATACAGTCCACCTGTCTATACTATAAGCTCAAAAACAACCTAGAAAGATCACCAAGTCCTTAGAGGGACATAACAAGATACAATAACTAGCCATAATATGAACAATAAAAGTAATATACATGAACATGAATATAACTGACAAGGTAAACTATCCATCTAAGTGTAATGCACTTGAAGACTACTTTGTGATCATACAGGTTGGTAAGGAGTGATATTAGCATCAACTAATATCGCGAATATACTAGCATACTCCCGTCCAAACCGGAGACTAGTTCGCAGATGATAATGGAATATCCATTAGTATAGCCTAAAACTTGGCATACTGAGGTTGATGAGAATAGGGTAATCCCGTACACCTACTAATAGTTTTCTCCGCTCAGTAGTACAAGATCATGTCCATGACTCGTACGACTTGTATCTCACGTGCAAGTCCTCTAACTAACACATTAGTCATATATGATCCGTCACATGAAGCCCTTGTACATGCCAAGTACAGGGTGCGTGCCAATACCAATGCAACTCTCACTCCAAGTGCCGTGTCATGAGTTGTATCCAAGTCATAGAAGTCATTTAAAAATAACTTCAATACAAGAAAGTCTACTAGCATGCTAGGTCACAAACACCCCCACTATATGTCATCGATGGCATCATCGACGACACCCAATTGTCACACTTGGATGCCCTCCAAACATATCTAATCCTAACACATAACAACACGTCCATGTATAGCAGAAAATAAAATAAGATCACAGTGGCACGACATCTTGCCTA
The DNA here is from genome assembly GCA_029216955.1 of Iris pallida. Classification (NCBI taxonomy): domain Eukaryota; kingdom Viridiplantae; phylum Streptophyta; class Magnoliopsida; order Asparagales; family Iridaceae; genus Iris; species Iris pallida. Next base: position 39,403,609 of record JANAVB010009596.1, read on the forward strand.
AAATTGTCGTGAGAGTGTAGATTATGGATTCAACTCCAACTTTTACAGTCGCATTCCCGCGAACTCCTATATATAAATAACATTAATAACCATACTAACATTATTGCTGTCATTGATTTATATATATCTAGTACATAGGATTAACCAACTATCAACTAGTCATGATACGTACAAGTCATAGTATCCGTCCTAGGACTAACAAAATTTCACACATTTGATATTTAAAATATTCAGAATTAATTCCAAAATAAAATTTTAATATTTTGAAAATACTTTTTATAGAATTATTATTGCTTGAAAACTATTTAGAAGTCAATTCATGATCAAACTAATATCTACAATGATAAATCAAAGTTATTAGAACTTGTTTAACCATAAATAAACTAACTTTAATATTCTGAAATGGATCATGAGCAATGGATCAATAATATGGAGCATTGGATTCATAAAAAATTATTTGGGCCTCAAAAGATGGTAATGTCGATAGTTTATTTTACGGCATAATTTTGTCCTTCAAAGATCGAATGATTCAAGCATTAAAACAACAGAATTATAAAAAACTCATTGAATAGAATTATAGGTAATTGAAGTACGGTCATTTCCATGTATGATATCAATGGTAAAAGTGAAGTTATATGGTTCAAAATTGTCCTGTACTGAATAGTGTCAATTCTGGATGGTAAAATGTGTGCCCCAAAAAAATTTAGAGAGAATTTTGACATAAAATTTTATATAAAGGTAGTAGACACATAGGGAACCCAGGATTTTCATTCCCATGAAGTTTTGATGTCTAGAAGTGGAGAAAAAGTAGTCACAATATGGCGTACCCGTTGTGATGTTCGGCCAGCAAGGTAGGGTGTCTTTGGGCGGTTGCTACGACTTGTAGAGGCTATTTCAGGTGTTGAAAGGTGGTGGTAGGGGATGGTCTTAGACATGTCGAGGATGAAGTGGTTGGACTGGAGGTGGTCGACAATGGTTCGAAATAGTAGCACAAAGGAGAATAATAGCAGCATTAGTTCGACAAGAGTAGGGTTAGGTTGTAGGATTTGTAGAGGAGGGTTTGGGGGTAGATTAGTATGTTATGTAGGTAGGGTTGCTAGGGGTTCAGTTATGGGCTGTATAGGTGGGTTTTTGGGTGAGTTTTGGAGCCCATATAAAAGAGGGATTGGCACAAGAAGATATAAGTTTCCAAATATAGGAACTTGCATCTATAGAGTTTTCCTATTAGGTTTGACCCAATTAAAGTCTCCAATAAATCTGAAATAAAAATCTAGGATGACCCTATCTATGTGGGGATGACCCTAATACGTCATCTACAACTTGTTAGACAAGTTTAGGCTCAAGAAAAATTATTTGATTTGGAAATCGGCTTAAAAAGTCACATAAGAGTTCTTGTGTGCCATTTGAATTTAAATAGCATATGGAGCCTCGATTGAGTGGGACACCCTATGCAGGTGTGTAGTAGGCTAAAAATAGTCAAAATCAAATATTGGGTCATTTAGGTTGGATCAATGTCGAGTCCGAAATTTAAGTTAGAAGTTACAACAAGTCTCACGGTAGATAACTTCTTGGCCTAAATTAACTCCGAAGTTGTGCAAAGCAAATAGAATACAAGAAGACATATGTGAGTGGGGCATGACATACCAAATTAGAGATAAACTTTTCTAGGTCAAAACTCATGAAAAAAGTTTCTAGGGTTTGGTATTTATTGTGCTGCAAAAGTCAAAGTTATGGAAGATTATATTTTATGATCATGAATAAAAGTGGGAGAATATATATATATATATATATATATATATATATATATATATATATATATATATATATATATATATATATATATATATATGACAATATTCAAAATGAAAACCATAAAAAAATACACTAATAAATGACTAAAAATATTCCAGGGGGCTTACATTTTTTCTCCTTCTTTTGTTCCTTTTTAAAAAAACACCCTAATAAATGAATAAAAATATTTATATAAAAATGCTAAAACCTTATAGATAATTTCTATAATATTTTAATAATTTATACAAATTTCCATAAATATAAATATTAAAAAAAAATTTACCTAAGAATTATTGAATGCATAAATCCAAAAATATTTCAATATATTTTATAAAATTCTAAAAGCAAATAATAAATAGAATTGTTTGACTTTCCCCCACTTTGTTTTTCCGAATTAAGGGTGCACCCCACTATTTTGCATTAATGTACATCACCCCCCACATTTGACGGATTTCGTCCAAAATTAACGGTCAAACGTTTTGACAAAAAATTTGAACCAAAATATCCCTCCTATTTTCTTTTTCCTCTTTCCTCTCTCCCTCCCCCACGCGACCACCGCCCCCGCTCCCCCCTTCCCGCCTCCGCTGCTTGCCACTACTGCTGCTGCCGCCCCCGTCGCTGCTGCTGCTGCTGTCGCCGCTGTTGTCGCCATTGCTGCTGCTGCAGAGAGGGGAGGGGGAGCGGAGGCGGGGAGGGGAGGGGGAGAGGGAGGGGGTGGTGGCGATGGCGGAGGGGGGAGCGGAGGCTGGCAGGGGGTAGCAGAAGCGTGGAGCGGTGGCGGTGGCCGCAGGGTGGGGGTTAGAGAAAAGAGGAAGGAAGAAGACATGGGCATTTTGGTCCCAAAAAAATATTTTTGACGAAATTTGTCCAATGTGGGGGGTGATGTACATTAATGCAAAACAGTGAGGTGCACCCTTAATTCGGGCAAACAAAGTGGGGGGCAAGTAAATAATTCCATAATAAATCCCCAAATTAGTAGAAATTAGTCTTGTTCATATTTCTCTTATTTATAAGTCTTATATAAAATATAAATATATGTATTGTTTAACATTTATCAATAAACTAGTTTACCAGATAATAATAATAATAATAATAATAATAATAATAATAATAATAATAACAAAAATAAATCCTTAGTAAAAATTAAAATAAACTAATATATACAAAATAAAAAATGAGGGCGTTATATTCTACCCAACTTATAAGAATTTTATCATCGAAATTAAAACAAAGTACGATCTATGACTAAACAAGGTTGGAAGAGTCAAGGTTGGGATATTTTACCACGGTTATCTAAATGAACGATCAAGAGGGAATACAATACAATACGAAGATCGTACCGCGACTTCCAAATAAATGGAAGAACGGTGACGAATGGAACTCAAACTTGGCATCACATTCTAAGAGATAGAGTACACTCAGTTGAAGGCTCTACCCAACTTACAAAAACTGGTTAATTGTAGAAAGCACCGCAATAGAACTTCTAAGAAGGTCAAAATTTTAAGGAGATGTACGAGAATATGAGGTACTTTTGATCGTAGTCATGAACTCTAAAGGACGTCTACTTATGTATAAAATATGCAAGGGAGAGGGTCGTAGGCTGTTGTGGGCTTCAGCTATAGGCAGTTTGGTAGGTCTATGGGCTCCTCAAGGAAATATGTGAATGGTCAAAGCCTTCAGAAGAGGTGACAGATCAATTTGGAGAGTTTCAATGGTGAATGCGATCTTTGATTAAATCCATATTGGACTGAATAAAAGCGAGAGAAATTATTTAATGAAGGATTGTCACATTAGGTTAGGGCAACTAGATTAGGCTATACGACTCCTAGTTTGGTTTGTTTTGGGTCGGAATAGGCCAGTTAGGTTATAAAAGCCTGAAATACTTCTTTCGTGACTTTTGTGCATAAGTAGCACAAGGGAACTCAATTGAGTGAGACACTAGTAGCATGTGTGTAGTAGACTTTAAGTCGATCATAACCATATTTTGGGTCGAAAGGTTTGGGTCTCCATCTGAAGTTGGGAAGTACATTAGTATTACGGTAAGGGTTATAATTGTCCTTTTGACCCGAAAGTCACATCAGAAAAATAGAGTATAAGGGAACGTTTTTGAGTGGGACATGATATGCCTAAATGAAGGTAGACTTGTCTAGGTCTTGCATGGTCTTGCATATAGAATTTGTTGGAAGGTAACAACTAATGTTGTGATCCGAATATCAATGTCACGGTAGAGGACACCAAATAATCTAAATAGAAAGTGGGTGTTAATGTGGCACTAATTTTTCATCCTAGCGGGAACCAATTTATCCTAATAAATCGACAATCCTATTAAATCCTAAAATTTAGAGGGGCTTACAATCTATACACTTCAGAAATTTTGTTCCCGAAATTAAAACTATGTTAAGATTCTATAATTAATGAATTTAAAAAATTCGAATTCGTGATATTGTACCTTAATCTTTTGATTATGAAAGGATATCATAATGCACGTTGTAATAGATAATGTGATACGGTAGATATGTATTAAATTCGAAGATCGTTTCTCGATTTTGAATAGGTGGAAAACGATTGCGTATGTCATGCTTGCGTTCCCAAGAGAATTCTTCTGGCATAAAATGCTATGATGACACACGATCCGAGGACATAGGCTATTCCACCTTTCATATAACATATACAAGATTTACAAAAAAGGGTATCGAACACTAAGGCACGTCGTGAAAATCCTCTAATGACTCAGTCCTTAATTTTCTATTCTAACAAGTCATCTATGCTATGGTTATAAAACTACTAAAGGTGTGGTAGGCAGTACTTCGCAGTAATAATAATAACTGTTTATCCCAAATTTGTTTAGGCAATAGCGAGGTAACTATTCTACGCATAAATATTATACTAGTGGAGGTGTGGCTCTAACATCAAATCATGTCTTAACAAATAATGATGTAAATAGAATAATACCTGTTGTATCCGTAAACTAAGGAGGAGTGTCTGACACCGTCATGATGAATGCTCATCCTTTTTTTGAATTATTCATCTCTTCTCTAGTAGGCCTAAAATATGTTGTCTGGTCCATCAAGGCTGGTCCTTCCTGGTATCCTTCTAGTACAGGTGGTTGCGGTATTCCTGGTCCTGGTAATTGTTGTTGAGATGGTATTGGAGCTAAACTGTGCATGGCGTGTCAGTTGGGGCAATCTCAAATTTTACGCTTACTGGAACCAGAATTGAAGCAATGCTTTAACTCTAATGGTGCCTTCTCCTTCTATAAAACTGGCAAGTTATTGCATTCAAAATTTGGTATAGTGCTGCTCGTGGTCGGTGTTGTACCGAAAGTCGTCACTCAGGGCCTCCTGAATCAAGTTGAACTTGTAAGTCTGCTGTAGCATAATATGTATGGGTTGGTTGTGCTTCCTTGTGAAGGAGCTCCTAACTTCTAGCTTCTTTTAACACCGCAGCATGCGAAACTCTAGATTGCACAGTATTGTGTTTCTTAAGCTCGGGTCTTAATCTATTACAAAACTTTTTCGTTCTCTCCCTCTCCGTCGATATCAATTCCTCGCCAAATTTGCTTAGTCTTTTAAATTCTGCATCATACTCATCAACCATCATGTCCCTTTGCTTAAGGTGGAGGAACTGATCGTATAGTATATCACGTATAGTGGTTGGAAAGTACCTCTCATTGAAGAGTTTGTAGAACTCTTTCGAGGACTGATTGGTACCCAAGCATCTCTCCTCTTCCTTCTACCATTGGTGGGTATTGTCCTCGAGTAGTAAATCAGCGACGATCATCCAATCCTCTTTAAGCAACTGTGATGCCTTCAACAACTTCTCGGTGCCAATAAGCCACCTATAATGGACTTTCGGTACCCTTGAAGGTCTTCAGGTTCATTTGGGTAAAATTTAGAATATTGCCTAAGTATGGCTGGGGCTCTGGTGTTGGTGCTAGTACTGGGGCTGGTGATGGAGATATGGGTCTATTTAGCGGGGCCATCATATTTTGTCTCAATAGCTTATTTTGCTGCCACTGAGCCTACAATAAGGTATGAAGGAACTAGGTTTTCTTATCTCACAAATTCGGAGGCACAGGTATTTGCGGTCCAGTTTGAGGAAGGTTCTGATGAAGAGATGGTGGAGTATACCCTCCCTAGGGTGCACGGGTTTGCTGATTAGGCTGTCCTAACTGGGGTTCTGAGGCTTAGGGATGCTGATGAGTATATGGAGTTGACTTATCTGACTGAGACGTCTGTCCTTGCTGAAGAGGTATGGTTGAGGTTACTCTCGGAGGGTACGAGGGACCTTGCTCCTCTTGGACTGTCGAGTTACCCAAGGTGATGGCAAGTGAGGCAACGCTACCGCTACGAAGATCTATTTTCTGGCATAAGATATAAGAATTTTGTCAGAATAGATTCAAGCTAGATGTACGTCAAGCAGTCAAATACGAGTTCTTGGAAGGAATCAAGGAAGGTATCAAGCATGTGGATAAGGAAGGTATCAAGCATGTGGATGAGATACTAAATCTAATCCTAAATATAGGCTCGTATCATTACAGTTACATAACCGATACGATATGATCTGACCTGCATAGGCCACCACAAAAACATGTAATACCCCGGTCCTAATATACATAGGACTAAGTACACGTAACATGCCAACCGCATGCATACAAAGTATACTTTAATATATAGAAACTTTGCTTACATACATAAGCTGTAATAGGATAAAATAATCTCAATGTTAAATAGCCTTAGGTGATTCTACATCTCATCACATTAGTAACTAAAAAAAATACTCCATCATAAATAATTAAATAGTTAAAAAGAAATGACAGCTGGTGGAGACAAATCCACTACCAAACTATAATTAGAATGGAGTTCGAACTCCTAAAAATAAATAAAAGATACAAGTAAACACAAGAATCAAGCGTCATCGGAGGGTAAGATCTCCTCGACATAAAATGAAAAAACTAAACCGAGTTCGTACTCATATGGGTAATCCTGACCATCTATAACTAGAGAGATCACCAGGTCCTCAGAGGGACGTAACAAGATACAAAAACATGCCATATAAACTGCTCAATAATAATTTTGGATCATAACATGATTCATATGTGGCATATTAGTTCGTGACAAATTACTGTTCCAAGCCATGATCAGGTACAAGTACATAAATAATATAGAAAAGTACCTATACCTAAACAGATAAAGGTTGCCTAACCATCCTAAGTGGAATATGCATTTTAAGAATAGTACATGGTCGCATGACTACCACGTTAAGTCAGAATTAAGAATAGTACAGTACAATACCTCAATAGCGAGTCTAAATACTATATACCATTTCTCAGTATCGAGCAAGTCTATAACATATAGTCTACCTGTCGTTCCTCAGTAGCGAGAGAGTCTATAATAGATAGGGTGGTAGTCAATGCCAAATCATGTTCTCCCCGTCCAATATCCTATATAGTGCAACTAATAGCTACTAAGTCTTCTAGCATGCAACTCTATTAGCAGCTATTCCCTAATGCACGTCCTTACGTACCGCTGGCTAGCTGACTACCCATGTTCGAAACCTATATGCAACTCATAACTCATTTATCATATGTGTCAAGGCCAATGAATGCATCACAACATAGGGCAATCTCCTTAACTCTAAGTCGATGCATAAAATAACAAAGTAATAGGAACATGACTAAGCAGTTATTTGCATAAACTAAATAAAGGCAGTAAAATGATAATAAGTAAAAAAATAAATAAACATTAAATAAGTACGCTAAATGACAGTAAATAATCAAAATATAGTGGCAAGGTATCTTGTCTGGTGATGACGTGGTGATGTGACAACTTACATAAGGCAAATATTACAAGCCAATAGAAGCAACAGAGATACGACTTCCACAAACATCTCCAGACGTTGAAATAAACATTACCAACATTTTTGGCATAAGAGAAATGTCTAAAATCGACTACCCATAAGTCCAATTCTGGACACAAGAGCAAAATCATAATTTTGGGTCAAAACGATATCTGCCGCTGGACCCACTTTGCACCGAAAGCGTACCAAATCCTATGGTCTAAGTTATATGTCTACGGGTCCAGTTTTTTAATATGAACCCAATAGTATGTCTAATTTTGGATTCGGATAGGCCGTGCACAAGTTCGCCCTTTAGATCGGGTCGTTGGCCCGCCAAAATAGAGTTCCGACCGACCTTCTCAGTATCGGACCAAACTTGGCTCATAGGAGCAGAAAAATGATACGAGTCCAATGGCATAATTTTTGTCTCGAGGAGACGAACATGCACGAAGTTGTGGACTAGTTTAAAAAGAGACCGATACGGGGTATCTCTTCCAATATGCCTCGATTTTGTTGTGCACACACAACGAAATTGAGTTCCATCGAATCCCATACGTCCCGAAGTTGATACTCATCTTTCGATGCTTTCGGTTGGCAACCACATCGCCCAGTTTGTCAAGATGAACTCCATATCGGTGTAATTTATCCAAATCGGTTGTTTTAAAAACTGTTTTTTTGCCAATTTTTGTACTGATTTATCGTAAAAATAAATAAAGCATAAATAAAACTAATTTAGGGTTTTTAATCATATGTAGGCAATTATTCTCTTTAATTAGATTTTGAAAATAACTTATATACTGACAGAGAACAACCTGCCAAGATCGCGGTTTGGATAGAGTTTTCTATTCAATTTTGAACAAAATTTTGTCGATATCTTCGAAGATTTCTCGTGCATACTAATGGGTTATAAATGATTCTAATTGAAAGGAAATGCAGAGGGTTATATTTGATGTATGTCCGATTTTCTAGATCAAAATTTGATTGAGTATAATCGAAGAAAAGTTGCAAAAAATAGGCATACCTGACTTTGTCCGTCGGAACAGAGCCTTCTCTATTCTTTGTCCGTTCCGACATCCGCCAGCGGTTTTCGGCCACCGTGTGGGCGACGAAAAAGGTCGACAAGATCGCAGGGTCGATGGGGATTTCTTGAGGGTTAAATTCGTGGTGATTTGCTTGGATTCAAGAATTGTTTACTTCTTGAGTGCCTATATACCCGAACAAGAAATTTGACTTTTATTTGAATGTAGATCATATTTAAATTAGGATTTTGTTTAATCCATACGAGATTGAATGGCCTTGTAGCTTGAAAATAAATCGAGTTGGATTCACCAAAGGGTTCAAAATTTCTCTTTGTACCAGCACAGTGGAGTCGAAAGATTTAAGGATTTTGTTCTTGCGAAAAATTCATTAGGGTTAGTTTTTTTGTCTCCTTCCTTTTCTTCTTTTCTTTGAAAAAACCCTAATAAATGATTTTTTTTAAACCTTATAAATAATTTATATATTATTTTAATAAGTTATACAATTTTCTATAAACACTACAAAAAATACTCCTATTTTGCAACGGTTTTAGTGCAACGCTTTTGTGAATGTTGCTGGAACTATAATTTACAACAGTTACGTAACGGTTGAAATAACCGTTTCTAAATTAAATATATTTGCAATGGTTATAGATTAACCATTGCCTAATACATTTTTTATAACGGTTCATAAACACTTGCTAAACATTTTTCTTTTTTACAACGGTCAAGCAATATTTTTATGAAAGTGTTGTCAAAGCGAGTTGAATGGGCAACGGTTATGTAAGAATTTTAAGTATTTGTTACAAATTTATTAATATTTTGCAACGATTACATAAAGCCTTATAAAAAGACTCATTGTTAGCAACAGTTGCGCAACCATTTTTACAACCTGTTGTGAGTAGGCTTATTATTTGCAATGATTGTGCAACGATTTATACTACCAGTTGCAATTTTTTGTTTAATAACAATGTTTATGATAACCATTGTCAAAACAATAAACAACTGTTACAAAATATTGATCTTGCAACAGTTTATTTATAGTCGTTGCAAATTCAATTTTCAATTTAAATTTTATTTATAAACAAAAGAGATTTAATCATTAGAATTACTCGTATTAATTGGTTCCTTGTTCGCTAACAAAAAATATTAGATAATATATTTAACGTCGATCCAAAAGCTTCAATTGATGAAAATGATATAAGTACATCTATATTATATATATAAGTATTTATATACAAATGAGCCTGTAGCCTAATGGTAGAGTGGAGGCATGTGATCTAGGAGGTTGGGAGTTCGATCCCCATTGGACTTAAAAAAAGTATTTTTTATTGACCGTTGCCTATTATCCGCAACAATATTTAACCGTTGCATGAAATATTTTAGGCAACAGTTATCTACCATCGTACTTTACTCAATATTTACAATGGTTTGTTAATCGTTGCCAAATATATTATTGGCAACACTATGTAACCGTTATGCATTGACGTGAGATCCGTTGCATAATACGTTATTTGTAACTATTTATAAAAATGTTACAAAAACCTTCTATAACCGTTGCAAGAGGAATCTGCAATGCTCGAATTTACAATGGTTCCAATAACAGTTGCAGAATGATTTTACAACGGGTTATATTGTTTTTGCAATGGTTTTCGACCGTTATAAAACACCCTAGTTTCTTGTAGTAAAATATCAATAAAGGAAATTTTGTTACCTAAGATGTATTGAATGCATAAATCCAAAATTAATTCAATATATTTTAATAAAATTCTAAAAGAAAATAATAAATCCCCAAATAATAAAAATTAATCTTGTTCATATTTCTCTCATTTATAAGTCATATATAAAATTAAATATATGTATTATTTAACATTAATCAATAACCTAATTAACCATATATATTCTTCTAAATAGTTAAAAATAATAATAATAACAAAAATAATCCTTAGTAAAATAAAAATAAATAAATATATACAAAGTAAAAAATGAGGGGGTGTACAATTTGGCCCAATTACTTTCTTTGATCATGCCCTACTATGTATATATTGTGTAACTGGACAGATCTTTGGTTTGAGTAACGTTTATGAACTACTTGCCCAACCTAATCTCTAACTTTTTAGAGATTGCACAAGCCTCATCATACTTGGCAAATATAACATCAAATTTTTGTGTGACTATGCTATATTTCTTCTTCTCTTGTTCATTTAACTCATTTAGCTTGGCATAGTCATGATCTCTCTTCTCAATATCTTTGAGAGCATCATGTAGGATTAGCTTAAGAATGATATTTCATCCGTATTACTGGTGGAAGGTGTCTACCTTACTTCATTTAATAAGGTGGACAACCTTTCAACTTCAGTCGTTTGAGGTTTGATCTCTTTTTGAGATTGCTTGTATTTTGTCCAACACTTTCTTCTGTTCATCTAACAAATCACTAAACACATCAGAAAGTTCATCGAAAGTAAAAGTCATCATACAGTAGATTAGTTGATACCTGATCAAATGCCATTAAACAGGCATTTACATAATTGTTAGTTCTTTCCTCTTTCTCTGAGTCACTGGCCTCGCTTTCATGCCAGATACTTGTCTTTATATATTTTTTTGATGATGGTTTCTATTTGATTATTCGTAGAGACTTGCCTTCTTAGACATTGGACGATCTTTCTTGATGTGCTCTGTCTTCTTACATCCATAGCATATAGACTCATTTTCATTGCTTTAATGGAAATCTTTTTTCTTTTTGTTTGATCTCTCAAACCTCAAGAGTTTCTTGAAGTTCTTGACTAGCAAGGCTTACTCCTCACCATTAGAGTCATATCATCAGTATCTTTACTTGAGATTCTCTTCACATAATCTTTTAAGGCAATAGATTTTTTTGGGTGTAGCTTCTTCCAAGTCCTTTATGTCCAGGTCATGAGTCATTATTTAGCCCATGAGGGTCTCCGACGATATGGTGGTGAGATAGTTTTCTTTTATGAACGAGGTAGCCTTGAGGTTCCAGTTCTTGGTTAGTCCCCTGAGTACTTTACGAATCTTTTTATGATTTGAATAATCCTTGCCAAGAGAAGATAAATGATTAGTGATATCAAGAAAATGAGTGAACATCTAATTGGTTGTCTCATCTGGCTTCATCTTAAAAGCCTCATATTCTTGTGTCAATCAACTAATTTTGGATTACTTCACCTATGAAGTACCTTCATGAGTTACCTCATGAAGTTTCCAAATTTTGTACGATGTGGTATATATAGTTACTCTATCAAACTCAGTCTTATCAGTGGCACAAAATGATGCATTTGTTGCTCTTCTATCAAGACTTGCTTGTATCTTCTCTAAGTCTGTGTTTCTTTTATGGAGCTTTTCTTTAAGATTGACATCAATCACTATTCTAGGTGATTTTCTATAACCGTCTATAACAATTGACCAAAGATCAAAGTCAAGTGGTTCAAAAAAAAACTCATTCGTGTCTTCCAATTTGTGTAGTTTGTTCCATCAAATAGTAGGTGTCTATTTTTGGACTGTCATTCACAATAAATATTGATTTCACGGTTGCTATATGTATATATATACTTTAGAGTATTATATTTGAATATAACCTATTCTGATACCAATTGTAGGACCGTTGAGCACCTATAGAGTGGAGGGGGAGGGGTGAATAGAGTGCGTGTGTGCAGCGGAATAAAAATCACCACTTAAAAAATATACGTCAGTAATCAAACTAATATGAAGCAGGTAGTATATAAGTAAATGCGTAAAGTAAGGAGATCAGAAAGGGCAAACTCAGACACCAGGGTTTATACTGGTTTTCCTCTTTGAGAATTAGTCCATTCTCGAGAACTCTAGCTCGATGTTGAATCCACTATGCAGTGAAACACAAGCTTTTAATCCTAAATGCTTGTAACTCCTTACAATATGTGCTTTTAATCCGAAGAGCACTACTTCACATCCACAAGCCTTTGCTCCGAAGAACTTGTCGACTTCAGAAATATGATGAAAATGAACTGGTTTTCAAGCCTTCTTTACAACTCGACCAAACTTCTAGATCGAACCGAACTGGCACTGGCACTACAAGAAAATAGGGCTTTTCCGACATTTTTTTCTCCCGACATTTATGGAAATGTCGACTTAGATATGATACACCGACGTTTGACAATAAACGTTGAAAAATACCAACATTGTTTCTTAAACGTCGAGGATTATTGGCATTTTTTGTCCAACGTTTATGTTTAAGTCGGCTTAGATAAGCAAATATCGACCTTCTGTATTAAACGTTGAGAAATATTTGCTTTCCGACGATTTTTATAAAACGTTTAAAGTCAAAAATTTACTGACGTTTTATCGAAAATGTCGACTACTATGAAAGGAAAGGTAACATTATTTTGCTTTCCCTCCTCTAATATTGTTTCTTTCTCTCTTAAAACACACTATTTCCAACAGATAAAAATCTAGCTCATGTCCTAACCCTACCTTCACAATTTTTTTGGGTCGTACTGGTTTTCATCTTTCCCTCTCCTTCCTTTCTCTCTCTCCAAGGATCCTCTCCCTCCTCCCCCCACCCTTTCCGCCTTTCAAATCAGCCAAAACCTTAATCCTAATATTAGATACTCCTCCCAAATCCTCCATCTCCGTATGGCCCTCATCTTCCTTTTTTTTGGAATAAGAGAAGCAAACTCCAAGCGTGGCTCAACCATTCTCGATCAGGAGTAGGTGCTCTGCTCCAACAGGCATTGACCGGGAGTAGACGATCTTCTCCAACAATGGCTCCACATCGGATCGACGGTGGACTCCGATCGAGCGGCGACTTCTCCACTTCTTTGCCGCTCATTCTCCGTTGATTCGACTCGGTCGCCTCTGACTAAGTCACTCTTGGCGGGATCGTCCTCCTTGAGCGGTTGAGTTTGTTCTCTGAGATTGTCAAGGCCAGAGACTTCGACAACGTCAAGGTAGCTCTGGTTGTCATCAACGATCACGAGCACCGATCTTCGGTGAGTATTCAATACCATCAACTTTGATAGATTCTTCTTTCCTATTTCAAATTGCAAGAACAGGTTCAATTCATTCATAATAGTTTATTACTCACGTATGCCCATGTAATGTTCGATCAATGTCAGCACACAAACTCTGATCGAGAGAATTATAATGTTACGAGCTGCTATCATCGGGTGATCGTTCGTCTATGTCACGAGCAGTTTTGAATCACTTAAAATGAACCTTCGTTGTCAACAAAGTCTTGTGTCTGAGTTCAGATTTGACATGCAACATCTTATATTTATGCAGCTTGGATCGAGTAAACTTAAGAAATGTTTGAACAGATAAATTATTTCCATAGAAATATGAATAGAAATTGCTTTGGTTATTGACTTGCAAATGGTACTTAGGAAATTCAATAATGCATAACAAAATTTTAATAAGTTCCTACAAATGAAACCTACATTGTTACCTGAATGACAATTAGATGGAAGAAATATTAAATGGTTCAATATAGGCTTTCGGAATTTGGTTGAAAGAAAAGTAGAAGTTTATATTGGGTCCGTTGTGAGTTGGAATGAACTTAAGAGTAAACTTCAGAATTCTGTGGACATATAACTTAAGGTGGACTAAACTAAGTAAAGGAAAGTTTGGGCCAGGACTTAGAGACATAATATAAATTATGGGTTTTAAACCGATTACTATATACAATTTGGTATTCATTTCTCTATGAGCCTTAACAAGTTTAGCTAGTAGTCCAGTCTCTTCCAACATATATAGTACAGATTTTTCTTGTAAGGGATTAGTGCAACCTTGAGACGAGCCATCTCAACACCAAATATAAACTTTAATGTGCCCAAATCCTTTCTATGGAGTTGATGCAAGAATACCTAAATGTCAGCAATGCACTATGCAATAACAATATCACTCTATGTGGAGTTATATTTAATAAGGGTCCAATTGATTAATATAGGTAAAATAGATGAACTTTAGTTCTAATTAGTATAAACGGATTTACTAAGGTTTAATGAATAGAATAGTCAAATAAGAATAATTAGTATAGATGGGCTTAATCTTATTTGGGCTAAAATTGATTAAGTGAGGTGTTATATATAACTGATCAGGCTTTTACTAAGTGTGGCTTTGGGTTTAAAGGTATTAATCAGTTTAGAGTCTTTAGACTTAATACATATTGGCTTTGGCATTTGCTTTTACTAAGTGTGGTTCGTCTCTTTATCTGCCACGTATACATATTTGTTGATACCTTAGTTTCATTATTGTTGTTGCCATCTTTTCTTTTACCTTCTTTTTTGTATTATCTTCTTTATTAGTGGAAAGAGCCATAATGTTCCTTGTAGGTTAAAAGCATTAAGCTACAACTTATAATTCAGAGTCCGAAAAAATGAAAACTTACTGTATATTATGTCATGATTCTGTTAATGTTCGGCTTATCTCCATCAGAGGAACTTTTTTAGACATTCAAGAGGAGACACAAAGGAGTAATGGAAGTTGAAGAGGTTTAGTTGGCTTCAAATTCACTCCACATATCGGTCTCTCCATTTTGTATGCATGTATTTATTTAACTATCTCATTTGTAAATGTGCAGTAAAATACATTATTGATCCCTTTCTCTTTTTCTAATGACTACTTAAGTTTCCAGATAGTGTGGCAGCTTACCACTACAAAGTACAAACCATATGACCTCCAAACTTGATCCATGAGTAAGATTATTTGATTTAGCACAAAGATTAGTCCTGGAAATGACATCAGAAACATGGACAAGAAATGAGAGTGGCAATGGAGAACCTTACTATATCATCCTATAGAATGAATGACCTAGGTAATTGTTCCATGAACCCTCATAAGTTGCTAGAAATAAAAACTTTCATCCATAACCCATGTTTGCCATTAATGGAACAAAACATTACAAATCCAACATGTCATATGCCTTTGCAAACTTAAGTTTCATAAAATTCCCAAACCTAACTATCCGTTTTCAAAATAACCATTAATGGTTTTGGGAGCAACAATAAGTAATAACCATGTCTGAACAAAATCTCTCTTTAAGAAAATGTAATTAAGCTCTAGCAACCAAAGTATCAACTTAGGCGCTTAATCCGTTAGCTAGAACTTCAATTATCTTGTAAGGTTGCATTTAGTTCTGACTCTTAATAAAGCAAAATGTCCAGTTATTTTTATTTGTTTGATTTTTTATTCGCACACTGAAAAGAAATCGTGGGTTATACTATACACGTCCAAGATTAGTATCAAGTTCAACCTCTACCAGAATCTGTACTCTAAACCACTCACTAGTACATGTCCACGAAAGAATATGTTCACAAAAGAATATGTTCCTTGTTTAAGTCCTATAGTTCTTTTGTTAGAGCATCCAACTTCCTCTTTTTATTCTTATTATGATTCATTTTCTTTTGCCAGATTGACAAAGTTCGAGCTGGTATGCTTGTTGGAACGTACATGGGTGGACA
This sequence comes from Iris pallida, assembly GCA_029216955.1. NCBI lineage: Eukaryota > Viridiplantae > Streptophyta > Magnoliopsida > Asparagales > Iridaceae > Iris > Iris pallida. The sequence goes on from JANAVB010009596.1 coordinate 39,419,705, forward strand.
TGCAATATTTTTTGATGGTGTTCAAAATCTTGTAGATAAAGGTCACATGAAAATCAGTCCATTTTCATCCCCTATTCTATAACAAACATGGGTTCTTCTCTACTTGCCATGGATATAGGATTCATGGGTGCTAATTATTCAATTTCAACTACTTGTGCTACCTCAAATTTTTGTTTCCTTGCTGTGAACCATATTCGTCGAGGTGAGGCTGGTATAATGCTTGTTTGTAGAACTGAAGCTACAATTGTTCTTGTTGGCCTTAGAGGGTTTATTGCCGGCTGAGCTCTATCCCAAAGGAATAATGACCCCCAAACTGCATCAAGGCAATGGGACCAAGGTCGAGATGGCTTTGTAATGGGAGACGGTGCTGGTGTATTGGTATGTCATTTGAGGTTTCCTCTCCAATAATTTGTTCGATTGAAAAAATTCTTGATATGTATGCATGATGTTTTCCCTTGCTAATTTGATCTTTATGATGTACTTTTTCATAATGTAAAGCATCTTGAAACCATATTAACACAATAATTTGTAACATACTACCATTGGCAGAGTTTGATGACTGCAAGGGTGAAGACCTATACTAATCAAGAGTTGAATAAAGGTCAAGTAAAAGGTAGGAACATCAGCGAGGTACCCATAAGTTAGTAACTATACTAGAAGTCTAGGAGTTGATAGGAATATACTTCTTGTGCTATGAGAAAAGAGGTGTTGGTGCAAAATAATTTTCAATTCAGATCAAGTTAAAATGATATGATAGCAGTGAGGTTTTGGAAAAACATTTAATGTAAACAGAAAAATAGATGACTAGGCAAAAGTTTATCCCATTAAAACAGATGACTAAGCAAAAGTTTTATCCCATTAAAATGATTTTCAGTTCAGTATTTTAATTTTTTAGACATATGGGGCACCTTCATCAGAGTATGCTAAATCCACAAGACACAAACCTCCACTAAGCTTAAAAAGGAGATTAAGGAAGCAACAAGAAACAGACAAGAGGGACCTTTCTTCCTCTAGTAAGCTTACTCACGATACTGGTTAAGTATTTTTTGCTTGTGCCTATTATTTAAACATATTCATTTGTAATTTCATTTGATATATAGATTGCCTACTTCATGTTATTATTTGCAAGGGATGTCTCTAATACATGGAATGGTAGCAGAAGCAACACATATCAGCTTAATCATCCATGGAAGGTAACCAAGACACTAGCTCTTGTGAAGAAACTTTTAGAAACTGATGCCTTTACGTTGAGTGTCAAATTTCAGTCTATAATACATGCACTTTGTTTTAAATCCCTTGGGTCTCCTTCCCTACAAGCATTGCAACTGAAACTCGAGTCTAGGCAACCAACATGTGTTCTATTCAAGATGCCACATTGAGCTCAATTATGGAGCTGGAAAATTCTTACCTTGACTTTCTACTGTACTTCTGATTTTTATGTGTTTGCAGGCTGAAATAGAGAGAACACTTCTAAAACAAGAAAAGTTGCAACTGCAATCACAAGTAAGAATTTTGTTTCCTGTCATATTGTAGGTAGTCCCCACTAATATGTCCAACTATAATACTCAAACCAGTTTTGTTGAAACTTGGAGTTGTCTTAGTGTATTTTCTATGACTGAACTTTTTCTATTTCTAGTTCTTTTGAAAATCACTGCTTTGTAATTGCACATGATGTTAACTAGGTGTTTGGTCTGTTGTCATTGGTAATAGCACTTTTAGGATCAATATTCTTTATTGGACTACTCATAACTGAAGGTTTGGTTACTGAGAAAGATTAATGAATCAAGGTTTTAAGTATCAGCCAGAACTCATTATGGAAGCGTCAAACTGACTGATTCAAAACCCCTGAAACCTCAAAATCGAAACTCAGGGCTGGGGAGATACAAAATTGTATCAATTTGATGAATATTTTCAAATGCTTTTGATCGAGAGTTGCATATTTCTCTTTGAATTTTGTTTTTGCATACAATTATATTTCTCTCTCCACATGTATGTGTATATACTTATATTATTATGTTATGGATTATGTTCATTAGGTATCAGGGACATGTGCTTGCGAAATACTTGGTTCATAAATACTACCATGTGATTCAAATTCCAAATACTACACTAATTTGGTCTTAATTTTTCTAGGTTCATATGGTTCAAAATGGCTATACCCAATTATGGAAGGTTGTTGCATTCCTAACAAGAAAACAATATCTGAGGACGACATAGTCTACCCTGTGATACTATCTAGATTCACCATTTTCCCCTTTTGTTATCTTTGCTATTATTGTTCCTCTTGAAGTGAACTGAACCGATGAGCACCCTTTGTATGTGAAGAAGCAATATTCTTTCCGAAGGGATCTAGCTACATAGCCTCTCTCCAAAGATGTCCCAGATTATTGAGCACCCAAGTATGTCATCAGCTCGTGAGGATTGGGGTCCTAACTTATACCTGGTATTTTCTGAATTATTAGGACTGAAATGTACTTTGACAGCTATCCATTTGTTTGTGTATAATACTAAAAATCACCTTTCGACAGTTGTTCTCATTAAAGTTCATTATCTTGATACTTTATATACTCTATATATGCCACTATTGTAGTCATATAGGCCTTAAGATTTTGTTATGTATCGATTGTTTGTGCAGGCACAGGTTCTTCTCAGCAACTTCTGAAACCAAAAAATAGAAATGCTAGAAAGGATGACTTCGATGAATAAGTCACTTGCAATTCAAGGAAGAGCTATGGGACGTCAGTGCAATGAATTTGAACTTCTTCTTTTTTAAACTCGGAGGTATAGTAAAATGTTGTATTTCAATCAATAAAAGTTTATTTTGTAAATTACATATTGTTGAATATATAATTTTAATTGGAGTGTTCATGGCAAATATATTCCATTTTTTAAAATTGGCTTTACCTATACCATTATTTTTGTTAAACGTTAGAAAATTATTAGAAGAAGGTTGGGAAAGCAAATCCTAACGTTTTTGCAAAATGTTGGAAAAGAAGTCTAGTTTCCAACGTTTTAAAAAATATTAGAAAATTATTATCCATTATTGGCACAATTTTCGACGTTTATTAAACGTTGTTGCAAACGTCGTCTTTACCTCTACCGACGTTTATATAAAACGCCGTAAATTTTCAACTGCAGCAACGATGACGTTTGTCGAAAATGTTGAACAAACGTCGGGTTAATCAATGCCAACGTTTTTGACCTTTTTTCGACGTTTATAAAACGTTGGGAAAAATCAATTTTCTTGTAGTGTGGCTTGGCTAGGAGTCATAAAGGCTTTGATTTGAAAGAGAATAGCTCAAATGACTCTTTGAAAGAGATAAAAAAGAGAGAATAAGGTGAGTAAAAAGAATGAGAAAATCTTCTCTATTTATAGGACTTCTGGGGATCGAACTCGGACAGTGTTCGGTTCCTTAATGTTCAAAAAATTGAATGTTGGAGCCGATTATGCAGGGTGACCTAATCCAAAGGAATAATGGGCTAGGGTGACCGAGTTCGGTTGCCCTATGAGTAGTTTGGTCATGGTAGAATTTAATGGATTAGATTTTTGGCTTTTTGTAATTGGGCTGGCTTTTTGGAATATGAACTGAATTTGGTAGGCATTTTAGAAGTGGACTTTTTGAAATCTGAACCTGTGCCAATTCGACTTTGATGTACTTTTTCCTTATGACTCATAAAAGAGAAAATATTGATTAAATAGAAATTTTTTCTTGATTAGCAATTGTACTATTTGGCTTGGCAAAGACTTGATTAGTTATAGCATCACAAGTTGTATTCATCAGTTGTACCTGCAGTAGTATATTATTTGCTATATCTAACTTAGACTTAAGTCGATTAACAAAATTAGGTATGATCATGACCAATGGGCCAACAATGTACACATAAAACAAGAAAAGTAACAATAACATGAACATAAGCAACAGGTAATCAAGTATGACTGAAAGGAAGCGGCAATATAGAAAATGAATGAAATAAACTATAAAAGTCGGCAATGTATACTTGCCTGTCATCAAAGTCCCCGTTAAATCCTCAATACCAAAGCCTATCAAGAGTTCACAAATAATAAAAGAATTATTACTAATATTCTAATTACACATAGGGCACATGGGCTTCCTACACAACAAGTCAACATACTTCTAAGATTCCTAGACCTAGTTTTATAGTTTTTGAGCTCCAAAATTTATGGTTAAGTCTCCAACTCAAGGACATGCAAATAAACATATATATATAAAAATATAATTTAACATGATTTACTCTGATTTTAACCTCTAAATTCCATATTTAGATTTTAGGTATATTTTATGGTTATGTCCAGATTATACCTACTAGTCTTGTCCGAAAATTGTCTGGAATACTACCAAATCATGGATATGAACTATATCTATCAAATCTCATATAAAAACATATTAAAACCTGATTAAAACTCAAAAAATAATATTCTTTCTAAATACCAAAATCATCCCCTAGTTATGAGCCAAATTATGCCATAAATTTAACCGAAAACCTAGTCTAATTGTCCATATTATAGGGTTCAGATTTAACATGAAAATACCATAAATGTTGGTTTAGAATACTTTATTTACAGTAGTAAAACACATATAAATTCAGTTTTAAAAATTAATATCGAATCCCCAAGTAATATAAATTCAGTTTTAAAAATTAATATCGAATCCCCAAGTAATCGTATCATAAACTCGAAAACTAGTCCTACCATAATCCAATTTATCACCAATCTAACATGCAACCTACATGGATTCTAATATAGTAAAAAGATGGAAAAGCATGGGTCCTAAAATAATGGGTTCACCTAAATTTATGGAAGAGAATATGCCATAGGAATTTTAGAAGGAATGTTCGAATCTTTACTGAAAGCGTTGGAGGATTGGATGGTGGGGCTTTTTCTTGTCCAAGAAACACTCCTCCTTTCTTGTGCTTTGGTTTCACCTCCTCTATTGATGGGATTGAAGAGGATATTATTGGTGGGTTGATGGTTTTATGGGAGAAGATGATGGTTCAATCGGGTTCCAATGAAGTTCGGGGTTGAAAGTGGTGAAAATGGAAGCTTTGGATGAAGGAGATAATGGATTGATGTGTGGAGATGTTGCAAAGGGGTGGGGGCTGATGTTGCTCTGCTGAAGGAGGGTTTATAGGGGTGTGGAATAGTTGGATAAGAGAATTTAGGGTTTGTATTTGAGAAATATATGAATATATATAGGGTTTGCATGTACTATAGGTCAAAAGGAGTTGTTTGGAGGCCTATATAGGGTGTTGGTCGGCCATGGGTTTCTCCACATAGGGTTGGCCAAGCAAGGGGCTGATGTATGGGCCGACCATGGTAGGTAGCTTAGGGTTTGGTTATTTTAGGAAAGGTGGTTAGTAGATAGATTAAGGTTAATAATATGTAATTCTATATATGGAGACCACTATATATATACACACAATCCTATATTAATATATAAATCTTTCATATATATATATATATATATATATATATATATATATATATATACATGAATATATGCTAGATACACTACATATCGAATTAGGATTTTGTTTGACTTTGGGTCAAGCTTAGGTTTTGCTAACTATGATTATATGTATATAAGCATCCTTATATGGAAACTTCTTTATATAAA